>SKCR01038339.1:0-140818 GCA_019454045.1 Zanthoxylum bungeanum
AAATGGACGTCAAAACCGCTTTCCTTAACGGAAACCTTTTGGAGGATGTTTATATACAACAGCCTGACGATTTTGTCGTGCCAAAATATGCAAACAAGGTTTGCAAGTTAAATCGATCTATTTATGGATTGAAGCAAACATTGCATTCTTGGAACCAATGTTTTGATGAGATCATAATGGTATATGGTTTCATTCAAAATGATGATGATTTTTGTGTATATAAGAAGGTTAGTGGGAGCGCACTGACATTGATTGTCCTATACGTTGATGATTTATTACTTCTTAGCAATGACATTCCCATACTAAAATTGGTGAAAGCTTGACTTTCATTAAAACTCTCCATGAAATTCTTGGGAGAGACAACCCTTATTCTAGGAATAAGGATCTATTGTGATAGATCTAAGAGTTATTGGCACTCTCCGAGAACTCGTACATTGACAAACATGTACGCGACCTGGTGTCTCATATGCTTTGAGCATCTGTAGTCACTATCAGACCGATCCAGGTGATGGTCACTGGATTGACGTTAAGAACATCCTTTAATATCTTAGACGAACTAAGAATGCTGTCTTAATTTATGGAGATGGAGAACTTGAGGTGACTGGGATCACCGATGCAAGTTTCCAAACCGATAAAGATGACTATAAGTCGCAATAAGGGTATATATTTTGTTTGAACAACGGAACAGTGAGCTAGAAATCTTCCAAGCAAGATACTGTTGCCGATTCAACAAAAAAGTGGAATACATTGATGCAGCTGAGGAAGCAAAAGAAGCATTTTGGATCTATTAAATTCCTAATTGGATTAGGAGTAGTTCTGTTAGCAGCTGAGCTGGGCTACAACACATGCTAAAGAATTACGGTCTCATCAATGATCCAAGTATGTACTTCGACGGTTTCATCTGATTCGTGAGATCACACACCGTGGTGATGTCAAGATCGAGAGATCGTTTCAGATGATAACCTTGCAGATCCACTGACGAAAGCTATTTCTCAACAAATTTTTGAGCAACCCGTACATAGTTCAAGTGTTGGACACTTGAGTGATTGGCTATAGGCCAAGTGGAGATTGTTGGACAATTATGACCCATAACATCACTATTTGTAAAAGACATGGTGTTTTTGTACAAAATTAACTATGTGACAAAGGAAAATGCTCTTTTATCATTTTGTAATTGGATTACTTGGATATATAAATGATAAAAGTCCATAAGATTAGTACCAGATTAATAAGATATTAGACAATATTAATCCACGAAAGGTTTAATCATTAAATATCCCTAGTCGTCGTATTATCGAGACTGGACATCGATATTGCGGAATAGGCTAGTATTACACCTATGCGCGTTATGGAAGCTTAATGGCGTAGTTCTCATATATTTAAGTATTGGATACTTATACAAGTGTGATCAGAGGTTCTGTTAGCCGTTGGACTGGGAACAGCTTCGCTCTGGATAGACCCATCGGAATCTCATTGGTAGTATGACTATGTGTCTATGGGAATCCGAATCAGGGTAGGTGTATGTGGTCTTAACCTGAGACTTGCATCGCTTATACTTGTGACAATCAGTAAACTTTGGTTTTGGTCTTCCGGAGCTTTAACAGGTTCTGTGTACGCCTCTTCTGGGTATACTGAGAATCGCAGTGTATTGGGTGTGATGTCAAGATGAAAGTATCACTTCAGTTATATGGAGATGATGATCACGCAGGGATACAGAACTAGTACTCTTAAATGCTGCAGCTATCGGGATAGTATGACTAGGTCATGATCATCCGATTACGGAGACTAGTTGCTGGTGATCCGATATATGCTTCGTACGGGGCAGACACAATTCCAGCCCCAGGCCTAGCATGTGACATCAGATACTGGATCGTATTATGCAATACATTGTATCTACGCCTCATACAGATTATATATTCCTCGTTGAATATTTCTGGAGAATTGGGTAGGCACGATGCATTGCTAGAAGCCAACCATGTCTTGTAAATCGGTGAGAACGTGATACCGGGTACACACGTGTTCGGATAGTCTGATGACCGTATTTACTGCCAATATATCCAGGGATTTCTTGGGTCGCTTCCCAAAGAATCACCGATGACATTTGACTCGAACAGAATTAATCTGGGATTAATTATGAGAGAGAAAATTAATCTGGGATTAATTACGGCAAGAATTAATCTGGGATTAACTATGAAAGAGAAAATTAATCTAGGATTAATTGTGGTAAGAATTAATCTGGGATTAATTCATCTAGAAGAGAGAACGCGATTAATTTGGATTTAATCGGTAAAGTAAATTTAATAGTTAAATTAGATTTTACTATTTAATTTATTTAATTGGGCTAAAATAATATATTGGATATATTAATTGAAATTGGATTTTAATACAGAATTAAAATTGGATTTTAATTCAAGCGAACGAATTAATTTGGAATTAATTCGTAAGCGACTTTCGTAATAATTTTGCTAGACATTATTATTTAATTAAATTGGATTTAATTACGTAGCGATGAAAAATTCGTTTAGTCAGATTAAACGAACCGAGCCCAGAGTGTGTTGTGTAAGCCAATCTAAATTTGGAATTTAAATTGGTGGGACCCACATCACTTATATCAACTTGTCACTATTTGTGATGGAAGTGGTTGAGCTTATTTATTGGATTAATTACTCAACACACTAACCAAAAATCAAGGTGTGATGGAAGTGGTTGGATAAAGTAAATTGGATTTATTACAACACACCTACCAAGTTTAAAAGGTTAATGGTTTTTGGAAAACACTAACTATTCACATTTCTTCTCTCTTTCTTGCCTTGGCCGAACAAGCCTCTTCTTGTTCTTGAATTTTGTTGCAAAATTTCATCCTAGCTAGCACTTAAGGAGTCAAAGAAATGTCATAGGGAAACTCACCATTGAGTTTGGAATTCATATTCAAAGCTTGGAGCTTCTACATCTATGGAAAAGTTTTGAACTTCAACCAACCAATGTAAGTATTCCGCAACTTTCTTTGGTAAATTCACACTTGAATCAATGTTTAGGATCATTGGGCTAGTCTTAGAGACACTAACACAATCCACACCCAACGAACAGGTGGAGGTCTAACCTAAAAAAGTCGAAGACGTGATTTCCATCAAAGTGTGGAGGATAACTCATATATCCACCGTGATATCTCAATTCAAATGACCAATATGCTACTCAACTCGAGAATATTCCTATTGACACAAGCATACCATCTATTAGGAATCTTTGGGGAGTCGTTCAATGTTCATCCGGCATGAACACCTACATGTCTATTCGAGTCTCCCTAGACTCGTGGCTCACTGAGATAAACCACTGGAATCCATTATTTCGATATATACAACACGGACCAGTCTCTCGGGTTTACTTACGGACCAAGAATGTAAACATTGATCAGGAAAAGTTTAAGAATGATGTTGTTATAATATTTCTCAATGTCAATTGCGACGCTTTTGCAATTACATTATAACTTAATCATTCATAGGTCTTGTACGTCTTTATCATTTAAAAGATAATATATCGATGAAACTGTATATTTTATTCATAACAAAATATTATTCATACACGTATTTACAGGAAAATACATGAGAAATTAGCACGCCGAGTACCAACTCCAATAATTTCTCCCACTTACTCTAGTGCCATAACTGATAATATCTCATACCCATCGCCTTTGCATGCTTATCAAATAAATTAGGAGGGATGACCTTAGTAAGCGGATCTGCTACGTTGTCCTCACTCCATATCTTGCATATGACAATATCTCAATGCGACATAATCTATCGAATTATATGGTACTTTCGTCCCACATGCTTTGAATTTTGATGTGCACTGGGTTAATTTGCTTGCGCAACAGCTCTGGTATTATTATAGTGTAAAGGAATCAGATTCTCAATGCTTCGGACAACTCCCAGTTCTGTGATAAAATTTCTAATCCATACAGCTTCTTTTGCAGCCTTGCAGCCTCAGATGCCACATTATATTCCGCCTCAGTGGTGGAATCAACTATTGAACCCTGTTTGAAACTTTTCTGACTAACTATAGCGCCGTTAAGGGTAAATACGAATCCCGATGTAGACTTTATATCATCCGAATATGATTAGAAATCTGGATCCGTATACCCATTAACTTGCAGTTCTCCTTCTCCATAAATCAAAAACTTATCCTTAGTACCTTTAAGATACTTCAGGATATGTTTAACGGTCATCCAATGGTCGTTACCCAAATTCGATTGATATCTTCTAGTTACACTAACCGAGTGACTATTATCAGATCACGTACACAAATGGCATACATAATGCTACCCAAACATGAAACATAAGTTAGATTAGACATTCTATAGATATATTTTCTTCGAAAGATGTATACCATGTCAGAAATGTATGTTAATTGTCTTACAGTTGCTGAAATTATACATTTCTAAGATCTTATCTATGTACGTAGCTTGATCTCTACCTCTATAGAGTTTTATGCCCAAGATATAAGAAGTTTCATCCAGGTCTTTCATAGAGAAGTTTTTACAGAGATAAGCTTTCACGCCATACATCATCCCGATGTCATTCCCAATGATCAGGATGTCATCCACATAGAGTACCAAAAATACCACCATACTCCCACTGAACTTTTTATACACATATGATTTTTCTGTATTCTTGAGGAAATAAGATAATCTAATAACCTCATCGAATCGAATATTCCAACTCCGTGAAGCTTGTTTAAGTCCATAAATGGACTTCTTAATCTTACAAACCGTACCCAAGTCTTGGCTGGACGTAAAACACTCTGGCTGTTCTATATAGATTTATTCACCAAGAAATCCATTCAAGAATGTCATTTTGACATCCATTTGCCAAATCTCGTAGTCATGGTAGGCAACTATTGCCAATAAAATCCTAATAGACTTCAACATCGCAACTGGTGAAAAAATTTCATCATAGTCGACATCAGGTCACTGTGTGTAACCTTTTACAACCAGTCGGGCCCTGAAAGTTTCTACACTTCCATCAAGCCCTCTCTTCATTTTGTAAACTCATTTACAACCGACCTGAACGATTCCTTCCGGAAGAGGAACCAAGTCCCAGACTTGATTCTGATGCATAGAGTCTAACTCTGATTTCATGGATTCCTGCCATTTCACGGAATCGATGTCAAATATTGCTTCTTTGTAAGTCCTCGGGTTAGTCTCTTCTGTAAAGAGCATATCCAAACCTCTTTCATATACCAAAGACAAGCGCTCAAGAGGTCTTACGACCCTACTCGACCTACGAAATGTGTGCGTCAAAGATCCTTCACCTTCTTGAATCTCATATTCCTCATGTGGTTCGTTAGTTATAGGCCGAACTTTATCAAGTTCAACTTGTCTATGATCTCCTCCGTCAGCTAAAAATTCTATTTCTAAAAATTTTGCGAAACGAGTTATGAACACGTTTCGATGTTCAGAATCATCGAACAAATATCCTTTCATATTGGAAGGATACCCAACAAATCTAAATTTTTGCCCTCGAGGCAAAAACTTATCATGTTGTGCCACTCTGACGTACGCAGGACAACCCCAAACCCTAATATAATTAAGGTTTGATTTCCTACTAGTCCATATCTGATATGGAGTCACAAGAACAACTTTGGAAGGAACTCTGTTCAAAAGATGAACTGCAGTAAGGAGCGCATAGCCCCACAGGTAATAAGGTAGATATGTATAACTCAACATAGAGCGAACCATATCCAATAAAGTTCAATTTCTCCTTTCAAACACTCCATTGTGTTGTGGAGTACCTGGAGGGTGTATATTGAGCGAGAATCCAATTCTCTTTTAAATAATCAGTGAACTCACCGCTCATATATTCACCACCTTGATCCGATCGTAGGCACTTGATGAATTTTTTAGTTTGCTTTTCCACTTCGTTTAGGAAATCTTTGAATCTTTCAAAAGTTTTCAATTTATGTTTCATCAAATAAACATAACCATACCACAATAAATCATCGATAAAGGTAACAAAGTATGAATAGCCACTATAAGCAGTAAGACTCATTGGACCACATACATCAAAATGTACTAGTTCCAATAAGTCTGAGGCTTGATATCCTACACCGATAAATAGGGCTTTTGTCATTTTACCCTGAATGCAAGATTCACAAGTCGGGTAAGGCTCAATAGTAAGATTCTCAATCAAACTATTCTTAACTAATTGGGTAAGGCTTTGTACACCAATATGACATAACCCCATGTGCCATAGTTCAATATCATTAACATTAGATCTACTTCATTTATTAGTCCCAACATTCAAAATATCTCTAGATGGATGCAAAATGTAATGACCATTCTCATTTGGACATTCTAGGATATGAATATTATATTTATCATATAAATATAAAGAACGGTTATAAATATTTACACAAAAATACTATGTATATAATACAAAAAGTGATATAATATTTTCCACACATCATGACACAAAATAACAGTCATTTAACAAAATGCTCCCACTGGACAATGGAATCTCATATACCCCAACTGCAACTGCATCCAAAGAGTCTCCACTCCAAACGTAACTACATCGATCCAGATTTCAGCTTCCTACTTTCCTTCAGTCCCTGCAATGAATTGCAGATGTGAACAGGACAAGCAAAGTCTAAAATCCAACTAGAAGAATTAGATTCACAAGCTAAAAAGATATCGATAACGGGAAAAATAAATATACCTGAAGTAGAAGCTTTGTCTCTCTTTAACTGCGCAAGATATTTAGGACAGTTACGCTTCCAGTGTCTAACCTTGCTACAGTGGTGGCATATGTCTTCAGCAGCTCTCTTGGGTTTCGATTTTGCTATCTTACCCTTGGGAGCAATATTTTTTCCTTTATTATTCTTTCTTTTGCCATTCTTTTGAGAAAAAGCATAAAGAAAATTAGGTTTTTGAAGGTGAGTCGACACTCCATTCTTAAGATCTTCCCCAGCAGTGAGCAGCATCCTATGCAACTAACTGTAAGAATAGCGAATCCCATGCATATTAAAATTCAGCACAAACAGGCGAAATGAGCTCGGGAGCGAGCCTAGTATCAAACTATGCCCAAGTGTATCATTGAGTGGAAAGTCGTATCGCCTCAATTGATCAATCAAATTAATCATATAAAGTACATAGGGGCTGACTGGTTGATCCTCATCCAGTCTTGAGTGAAACAGTTCCACCGCCACTCTATGAACCATGATTTGCTATTGATTCATGAAAAGTTTCCTAAGCCAAATGATTATACTATACGCATCAGGCATATCAATAAATTACCTCTTCAGCTCCTGAGTCAACTAACTAAGGATGTATGATCTAACCTTTAGGTCATCATCCTTCAATTTCTGGAAGGTTTCGTGCTCCTCAGGTGGTATAATTAAAGGTAGGGGTCTATCCAAGACATACCATAACCTCTCGGATTCGAGGACAATCCTCAAATCAATTTCCCAGTCAGTAAAATTTTCGGGCCCTTTTAGCTTATTCATATCAAGCATACGAGCTAAAGGATTGGAAGATGAAGAGCCGACCATCGCAAATCTATCATATAGATAGCGAAAGAAATATTAGCAGATAATACAGTTTCATTCAATATCAAACAAAACATCAAATAAATCATGGATTTTTAATTTAAGAGATGCCCACCCACTGAAACATGCAATACTGTAATCCCCAAACAGAAAGAAATAAAATAATCAAATTAAATTCTACAGTAGGAAGTATATCCCGTAAATATATTCGGGCTCACTCATTTGGCACGTTCTTACCTACGTATATTCATTAGGTAGACAACCATTATCAATCACAAAAAAATGACTCATAATTTTCGGTTCTGATCGTTTCTCGTTGTGACAACTTTGGCACATTCACAATGAGTCGTTTTCAAGGCTTAAATTATCAATGATAAACTTAAAATACTCATGTAATCCTGACAACTTTGGTACGTTCAGGATTTCCATTTTCAATTAAATTTATCTATATCTAAATATAATGGATATAAATAAATTATTATCGACTATATTCTCACAGCTTTGACACATTCTTGAATATAGCCATAGAAATTTATTTATATCTGTATTGACAAGACGGACCAAGAAAAAAGCATACACAAATATAAATTACTTTAAAGCCTTATTAAGGGGAATTTTCCGCTAAACTGTCAAACATATAATACGCAAGCATTATGATCAAATTAGTTTTGAGTCTTATTATGACATTAGATTGTCTATGTCATATAGAGTCAGAAAAGATGCAGTGAGAGTGTCATGGTTGATTATTGACTTATGAAGTTGCATAGTGACCTTATATAATAGAAGTTTTGATATTAGTATTGTGCTTGCGGTTGTCTCATAATATTTGGATTTGATCTCTAAATACATAGACAACTCAGGAGCTGTAGCGCAATATTGATGTCGTATCTGATTCATATTGATGTATAACTGAGGTTATACAATGTATATGAATGATGCTGGCTAAGGGAAACGATTGGGTTGGACAAACTCAATATGTTATAGCGGGCTTACTTGTTGTTGCCTACCACTTGAGTGTTAAGTCAGCTCTTGAGGACCAAGCGTATGTAATACATATTTAGATGTGTATATGATATCGTGGATTGGCACTAGAGCAAGTTTGAGAAATTGTTAGGGTTGATGCTTAAAGTGCCAATCCCGATCGTATTTATGTCCGATTCATGAATATAAACAATTTATTTTTCCATAATATTACTTATTTATGGTAGTACTTCTTGCTTTTATATACATATTCGATCAAATTATGATTAGATTGAAACTAAATATGATTTAGTGATATGTATATATTAGACAAAGACCCGATAATATATTTTATAGTGCGCAGTTACAAAGTAGGTTGTAATTGACATTGGGAAGTGTTACTACTAGAAGTATATTATTAAATAAAATTCTTGGTCAATATTTACTAACACGGGTCGGTTAGTAAAATCCGCTGAGACTAGTACATATCGTATATCGAGACTTGGTTCGATGGTTTGTCCCAATGAACCATGAGTCTTGGGAGACTCGTATAGACATGTAGGTATTTAATTGATAAACACTGAATGACTCACCAAAGATTTCCTAATAGATGGTGCACCAACGTCAATAGGAATCTTCTTGAGTCGAGTAGCATAGTGGTCATTCGACTTGAGATACTACTGTGGATATATGAGATATCCTCCACACTTTGATGGCAATCACGTCACCGATCTATTTAGATCAGACCTCCGTCTGTTTGTTGGGTGTGGACTGATGCTCATGATATCTTGTGAGTATCAGAAAGAATCCGTCAGTCCTATGTACATGGCATATGTATTTCGAACGTGTTTGCGATCTAGTAAATCCATGGTCGTGGTATACTTCGGAAGCGAGTTCCAAGTGTTATTTAGATATCGTAAATTTGAAAGTCGACTATATTATACCTTAGGGATTTGACGTTCTTATCTATAACCTCGATATAATATTGATAGCCTGTGACGGAGGAATTATACGTATGCAATGACCTCGACTTGCATAGTTTAGCGAGATTAACGATGGTCGTCATAATTCACGAGTTGGTGAATTATGGACACGAAATTTGATTTCGTGACGGATAAACCTAAACTTAGAGAGTCCCACAATATGAAGTGTACTCGTTGAGCACTTGGGCAACACGTTATGAATAATATAGATTATTTATAATAATTTATCGGATTAAATGAGTTAATTCGAATCGTTTAATCGGTTAAATGAAAATACATGCATTAGGGGATTTTGGTCAATTAATAATTAATGTGTATATGTATTTGATACAAGATTTGTTTTGATACATATTAATTAATTGTCAAATGAGACTTTGACACATGCCATTAATATATGTATTTGTTATTTAATGTAAATAAAAATACATATATAATAATAATCGTATTAATTAATTATTTAGGTGTCTAAATGTTAAATATCTAGATAATTTAATTATATCAATATTACATATTGTTAGGCAATATTTTTTTTATTATTGGTTACATGTGGCATGATTCTTTTAAGCTTAAAGTATACAAATTGGATTTGTTAACTTAAAGCTTATTATTATTTAATTTTATTAAAATGACCAAATGACCAAAATGCCCTCCCTAAGTCGGTCATAGCCTAATTTTAAAGTGAAAAGTTTTTCTTTCTCACTTGAATGAAGACGTGGCCGAAACCTCCATAAAAGAAAAGCTCCTAAAATTTGTTTGAAGAAACAAGGAATAAAGTGAAGAAATCAAGAAAAAGTTTAAGGAAATTATGAGATTTTGAGGTAATCCTCATAACTCTTAAACTTAGAAAGTTCGTTTCTTGTTCTTGAACATCTAGAAAAGTTCTAGGGTTTCTTCCTTTCTTATATTTTGGGGATTTTTGATTTGGAGGATGAATTTGGAGGCTATATACATGTGTGAAGTTAGATTGAATGATATTAGTGTAATATTAGTTCAATTTTATTATTTGATGACTTGTTGCCATTCTAGAGTGTTATGACCACTATTGTAACTCATAGAATTGTTCTTGAGTTCTTCATTTGTGGTGACTTTGGTTGGTGTAAGTATTAATATGATTAATGTTGAAAAAATTATATTTAAAGCATGAAAAATGATATTTTTAGTTACCAAATCAGATCTGAAATTTCTGTGATTTTGGTGATGAAAAGTATGTTGTATAAATGTATTTGACAAATTAGGACTAAAATGATCAAAATATAAACTTTTGGGGTCCCATAGTAATTTAGGAAAAATTCTGGATTTTGGGTAAAACTGATTTTTGAGTATTGAGTAATTAGAATAAATTAGTTTATTTTAATCACCCAAGAAAAATTATTGAACGAAAAAAAAAATTTAATTTTTCGCGTTCCGCTGCGTTACCCGATAATACCGTTTAAAACCCCTACATTAAATGCAAAGCATTTCATAAACATCTTCATCATATATCACACTAATATCTTAGGAATAAACAAAATTTGTGTTCAGCTATTTAAGTTTTACCCGACAAGATTGCCTATTGAACCTAGACTATTAGATCTCTAATCTAGTAGGTTAGGTTTCTGTTAGGTTTAACTTATTGAGTTGGCTTTAAACTTATTCCCCTCTATGTGAACTTAATCTATTCCTTTGGTAACTCTTTTGTCAAAGGATATACTTATTCCCCTCTAGTTGATTTGGTTTATGTACTATCATAAATCCAATTACCATCGCTATAACTTTCAAATATTGGTGGATATTTTATATAATACAGTCCATAATCTAAAGTATATTTTATGTACCTTAATACTCTTATCAAAGCTACCCAATGATCATGATCAGTGGTTTCTATATATACTAAGCCTCCTTAATGAATATCCAATATTTGGTCTTATAAAATTCATCAAATACATTAAACTTCCAATTATTTGTGAATATTCCAATTGAGAAATTGCATCTTTTGAATTCTTATTTAGATTACAATTTGCATTAAAATGAGTCATTGCGTGTTTACGATCAAATTGATTAAATCTCTTTATAATCTTTTCAACATAGTGAGATTGAATAAGAACATAACCATCATTATTTCGTTTTATTTTAATTCCTAATATAACATTAGCTTGATCGAATTCTTTCATGTCAAAACTTGAATTCAACATTTTCTTTGTTGAAATTATAGCATTCTTACTTATTCCCATTATCTGCACGGTCTCTGTAATATCCCGAATTTTTCAGAACGGTTCTAGAAGCTTTCCAAATTGAAGTTTAGAATTTGGAATTGAATGATATTCATAAATAAGACTTTATGTGTTGGAAAATAGATTTGAATATTTTTAAGTGAAGTTTCGTAGTGTTGGAAAACGAGTGATTTCGAGAACTTATTGTGTTATTTCTGATTATATAGTTATACACGTAAAAGTGTTTTATTTCGGCTATAAAAATAGAAAACAAACTCCGATTGAGCTAATTCTTGAACCATCAGACTCTTTTTTTCAATACGAACAACTTTCGTGTTGAACACTTTTCGATATTTGTATTAGAAGGGCTTCAAAAATATAAATTTCCATGAAGGCCTATGGGAGGGACTTAAAAGTAATTTTCTGGTGCCATAATGTAATTTTCAGAAATTTTTTATAAATACCTTGAAGTTCCAATTAATCACGAAAAATGCATAAGTTTCCCAGAGTCCTCTTTCGACCCCTTCCCTCTCTCAAATGAAGTTCTAATTTGTGCTTCATCGGCCGGCTGACCGACGGCCCATGAGGGTGCTCGCAACCAACCCCTGTCTGAAGGGGGCCGGTAGTGGCCCCCCACAACGGCGGCAACGATGGCATGAATATGAATAGACGCGTGAATGGGCAACTTTGAACTCCTGCATTTCCTTGCGCCTGTTAGTGGAAACTTGTTGTACTTGGTCGGTTGGGGAGACATGTTGACTACTTTCTTGAATCAGTGGATGGTTGTCTGATGGCGGATTATTGCTTGCCATATTATTGAATGCCTCAAATAGGTTGGATCAAATGGTAAGACTGTTGGGGTGATCCGAAGCTTCGCGTCGTTGGGAAGTAGATGAAATTTGCTCCAACTGCTTTTGGAGGTTCATATTGGAGCTTTGCATGACTGAGTTTTCCTCTTCTAAAACTCGTAGCCATTCTTGGAGAATGTCTAATTGAGCAGCCATAGGGTCTGGTGTCTATTCGCTGCTTGAAGCCATGAGGAGCTATGTTTGTAAGGATCGTAGACTGAGAGATCTTTGCTTGCTATAAATCGCTAAGGCCCCACGGTGGGCGCCAAATTATGGACGCTGGATTTCGCCCGGGGTCCACAATTGAGAATTTGCAAATAGGGCACTAGCGATCCTGCAAAATAAAGGTAGAGTGAGCATGGAGAGATTACCCACCGATTTTGTGGGGGGCCGTAGGAACTCCAATGCTCAAGTCAGTAATGGAAATGAACGATAAATAAGATAGAAGGAGGAGCAAGGTATGAGGCTACTTTGATCCCTGTAGACTACCGTGAGGGCGGTGTTAGTGTCCTAGACATGCCAAGGATCTCTAAGCATGATTCATGTGTGAATAAAATCAAAGAAAGTTGCGGAAGACTTACTGTGGACAACAGAACTTGACGACGCTGTTTCTAGGCTCGCGGCCTAGTTAGGAAGTACGAAATAACATGGAGTCGCCACCCGGTGTGAACCGGGACAAAGATTTAAGGCCGCACTCACCCCTCGCAAGGGAAGACCTCAAACCATTGGGTTCGGAATAGTCCCTTACTTATGCAACTTGTAATGTAAAGATTTATGCAATAATCCAACCAAGCCTATGACATATATTTCCAAGTGCAACACAATCCTAAATTCACATGCTTGAAAGTCTAGTTTACATCTAACATACATGAAACCAAATCTTATTGCCAAATTCACATGCTCAAAAGTAGGCCTTTGCAACAACAAGCACATAACGTCATAAGAATTCAATCATTCATGTAAATATAAACACAAACAGTCATGGTAACATTTGCGTGTAATGTAAAGGAAATCAAAATGACGACAAATAATATTGTAGGCGCATTATGTAAAGAAGCATATAAGATATGGTCAAAATAACCACATGATAAACGAAATCAATACAAACACGCAACTTTAAGAGATGAAGAAAGACACGAATTTAAACATGCCAAAGATGAAAAAATCAAAGATGCAATTTTACATTAAAGATGAACATGCCATAATGTGATGCTAAAGGATCTGTTTACCGTGTGCGTTCGTGCAGCGTTCGTATACGAGTTCGAACGGTAAATAGAAGGTTCTCGTTCGAGTAGCGTTTGTAAACACGTTCGAACGGAAATGAAACAGAATGCTCACGTTCGTATGGCGTTTGTGAACGCGTTCGAACGGAAATGAAACAGAATACTCACGTTCGTGTGGCGTTTGTGAACGCGTTCGAACGGAAATGAAACAGAATACTCACGTTCGTGTGGCGTTTGTTAACGCGTTCGAACGGAAATGAAACAGAATGCTCACGTTCGTATGGCGTTTGTGAACGCGTTCGAACGGAGATGAGACCTGATGCATGATAAGGCAAAATGCATGCGCGTTCGAGTTGCGTTCGTAAATGCGTTCGAACGGGAACAGACCTGATGCATGAAATGGGACGCAATACATAAACAACAAAATAAAGGGGCGCGGCGAAGTACTGCCGTAAAGGTGGCCTTTTGGGGCTCTTGATCTCTCAAAGAGAGGACCTTTAGACCAACATGCTAAGCCCATGCGCGTCACATCAAATCGTGCATACAAACATAAAGACAATCATATCAAACTAAGTATGCCCGATTGAACACATCTTACATCCAACCGAACACACGTCAACCGGCGCGGCTAAGCATCGTGGTAAAGGGCTTTAACCCCTCCCCATAGGGGATCTTTCATTCCACTTACTAAGCCCATGCGCTCGATTGAATCATGCATACAAAAAGTTAAAGGCAATAATATTAAACGTAATGTGTTCGATTGAACGTATCTCGCATTCAACCGAACACACATCAATCGGTGCGGCAAAGCATCGTGGTGAAGGATTTTAACCCTTCCGATTAGGGGACCTTTCATCGCACTTACTGAGCCCATGCACTCGATTATATCATACACAAATAAGCGACATACAGAATTTAAGTAACAAGAAATAAATAAACCAAAGCAACACAAAACAAGAGAAGGTGCCGTTTACTCAAGTGGTACGTGGAGTTGTATCCCAAGTACAGACCGCACTACCGTCCATTCGGATTGGGCTACGGAATTTACGTCTGGGTTTCCATCCTATATACCACAAGAGACGACACTCTTCCATTTCATTCAAGCCACAACATGCATCCATAAACGACTCTCATGCGAATAGAATTCAATAATAAAAGAAACGAATATAAACTAATGAAAAAGTGCCCTCAGGTCTAACCTTTTAAATCACCTCTCGGATGTACGGTACACGATCGTCGGAATGGTGGATGCTCCGCAACTCTTCCGGTTCACTGGTTCACTGTTCTCGTTCGTTGTCTTACTGTTTTGAGTTGTCGTCCTCCGTCTTTTGCTGCTGTTTTGACTCCGATTCGCTGCCGCTGCTACTGTTTTGCTGCTGTATTTTAGTTACTGTTTTTGGGATGTTTTGGCTACTGTTTTGGGTGTGATTTTCGGTGATATTATGGTGTGGTTCGGGGGGCTGTTTTATGTGTGTGTTTAGGGCTGTTGTATGGGCTGTGGAGTGGGGAGATGAAGGGGATTATTTCTGTTTTTCTTCTTGTTATTGCCGTGAGTGGCTAGGGCTCTTGGTGTGTTGTGATTTGTGTGACTTGTGTGTATATTAGGTGTATGAACTAGGGAGGCTTTTCTTGTATGAATGAGCTAGGGGATTGGATGTCTTGGTTAGGGGTTGTTTATATAGAGAATGGCTAGGGCTACTCCTTGTCTCGAAAGGAAGGGATTTTGGCATAAAATGGAGGATTTGATTTGGTGTTGGACAAGGAAAGCAAGGGATTGATGGGGGACAAATTTGGTTTAGATTAGGAAGGTTGAATATTTGATTGGCTTTAATTGGTTAGGATTGATTTTAATTAGGCATATCTTATTTTAATTTTAGTATATGAATTATTTAAATTAGGCATGATTTTGGTTTAAGTTGGTAATTGTTTATTTTATGTTTGGTATATGTTTTATTTAATTATTTAATTAATTTAATCATTATCTTATTTAGTTAATATTTATTTATTTAATTTGGGATGAGTTTTATGGGCTTGGGCGTGTGGGCCAAGGCTTGGGCGAATTGGGCTTAATGTGAGGCTAGCAGCAAAACCAGAATTACCAACACCGTTCGAACGCTTCATCGAACGCGGCACGAACGCCCGCAATCTGTTTGACGTTCGAACGTATATACGAACGTAGCACCAACGAAAACAGTGAACCTTTTTTATTCTGAATTCCCACTTCCGATATCCGTTTTCCGTGACCTCTGTGACTTAAAAGGTAGTGTCTCCAAAATGAGACTCATCATAGGGACTTATGTGTAAAAATGCAGTGCCTACACTTACAATGATCGGTAGAGAAGTTCAAAACTTTTGTTGGATGTTGGAAACTCCAAGCTTTTCATTTGAATTCCAAACTCAATGGTGAGTTTCCCTATCACTTTAATTTAACTCTCAAGTGCTAGCTTGCTTGAAATTTTTGCAACAATAATTTTCAAAGAGAAGAGAGGGTCATGTTTTTTTCAATGGAGAAGAGAGGGAATAATGTATTTTTATTTTCAAAAAACTAATACAAAATTAACTTCCAAAGTTGGTGGTTGTGTGTTATTAAAGGAGTTAATAAATGTTGCCAGCTACCTCCATCAATCTTGACAAGTTGATGTAAGTTATGGGTCCCACCCATTTAAATTCCAAATCTAAGTTGGCTTGTACAACACACTTTAGGCCCGGTTTCGTTTAATCCAATTAAACAAATTTTCCGTCGCTTAATAATTAAATCCAATTTAATTAAATAATAAAGCCTAGCAAAATTATTACGAAAGTCGCTTACGAATTAATTCTAAATTAATTTGTTCGCTTGAATTAAAATCCAATTTTAATTCCGTATTGAAATACAATTTCAATTAATATATCCGATATATTATTTTAGCCCAATTAAATAAATTAAATAGTAAAATCCAATTTAACTATTAAATTTACTTTGCCGATTAATTCCAAATTAATCGCGTTCTCTCTTCTAAACGAATTTAATCCCTGATAAAATTCTAGCCGTAATTAATCCTAGATTAATTTTCTCTCTCATAATTAATCCCAGATTAATCCTGTTTGAGTCAAATATCATCGGTGAATCTTTGGGAAGCGACCCAAGAGATCCCTGGATATGTTGGCAGTAAATACGGTTGTCGGATTATCCGACACGTGCGTACCCCGTACCACGTTCTCACCGATTTACAAGACATGATTGTCTTCTAGCAAAGCACTGTGCCTACCTAATTCTCCAGAAATATATTCAACATGGAATATATATAATCTGTATCAGGCGTAATATACAATGTATTGCGTATTGCGATCCATTATCGGATGTCACATGCTAGGCCTGATGCTGGAATTATGTCTGCCCCGTACGAAGTATATATCAGATCACTAGCAACTAGTCTTTGTAATTGGATAATCATGACCTAGTCATACTATCCCGATAGCTACAGTATTTAAGAGTACCTTTTTTGTATCCATGCGTGATCATCATCTCCATATGACTAAAGTGATACTTCCATCTTGACATCGCACCCAACACACTACGATTCTCAGTATACCCAGAAGAGGTGTACACAGAACCTGTTAAAGCCCCGGACGACCAAAACCAAAGCGTACTGATTGTCGCAAGTATTAGCGATGCAAGTCTCAGGTTAAGACCAAATACACCTACCCTGATTCGGATTCCCATAGACACATAGTCTTACTACCAATGTGACTCCGATGGGTCTATCCAGAGCGAAGCTATTCCCGGTCCAACGGCTAACAGAACCTCCTATCACACTTGCATAAGTATCCAATACTTAAATATATGAGAACTATGCCGTTAAGCTTCCATAACGCGCACAATTGTAATACTAGCATATTCCGCATTATCGATGTCCAGTCTCGATAATACTACGACTAGAGATATTTAATGATTAAACATTTCATGGATTAATACTGTCTCATATCTTATTAATCCAGTACTAATCATATGGACTTTTATCATTTATATATCCAAGTAATCCAATTACAAAATGATAAAATAGCAATTTCCTTTGTCACATAGTTAATTTGTACAAAAACACTATGTCTTCTACAAATAGTGATGCTATGGGTCATAATTGTCCAACAATCTCCCACTTGGCCTATAGCCAATCACTCAAGTGTCCACACCTGAACTATGTACGGGTCGTTCATGCTTATGCTGAGATATAGCTTTCGTCAGCGGATCTACAAGGTTATCATCTGAAATGATCTTGTCGATCTTGACATCGCCACGATGTTTGATATGACGAATCAGATGAAACCGTCGAAGTACATACTTGGATAATTGATGAGACCGTAATTCTTTAGCCTGTGATGTAGCCCAGCTCAGCTTCTAACAGAACTGCTCCTAATCCAATTAGGAATTTTATAGATCTAAAATGCTTCTTTTGCTGCCTCAGCCACATCAATATATTTCGCTTTTGTTGTTGAAACGGCAACAGTATCTTTCTTGGAAGATTTCCAGCTCAATCATCTGTTATTCAAACAAAATGTATACCCTTATTGCGACTTACAGTCGCCTTTATCGGTTTGGAAACTTGCATCGGTGAACCTAGTCACCTCAAGTTCTCCATCTCCATAGAGTAAAAAAGCATCCTTAGTTCGTCTAAGATACTTAATGATGTTCTTAACATCAATCCAGTGACCATCACCTGGATCGGCCTGATAGTGACTCCACATGCTCAAAGCATATGAGACACCAGGTCGCGTACATGTTTGTCAATGTACGATTTCTCGGAGAGTGCCAATAACTTTTAGATCTATCCCAATAGATCCTTATTCCTAAAATAAAGGTTGCCTCTCCCAAGTTTCTCATGGAGAATTTTAATGAAAGCCAAGCTTTCACCGATTTAAATATGGGAATGTCATTGCTAAGAAGCAATACATCATCAACGTATAGGACAATCATTGTCAGTGCGCTCCTACTAACCTTATTATATACACAAGAATTATCATCGTTTTGAATGAAACCATATACCATTATGATCTCATCAAAACGTTGGTTCCAAGAACGCGATGCTTGCTTCAATCCATAAATGGATCGATTTAACTTGCAAACCTTATTTGCATGTTTTGGCCCGAAAAAACCGTCAGGCTGTTATATAAAAAATCCTCCAAAAGGTTTCCGTTAAGGAAATCGATTTGACGTCCAGCTGTCATATTTCATAATCGAAATATGCAGCATTAGCAAGCATTATCCGAATGGATTTAATCATGGTAACATGTGAAAAAGTGTCATCGTAATCGACACCATGTTGATGACGATGCCCTTTTGATATAAGCCTAGCTTTATACGTTTTGTATATTTCCATCCATGTCTGTCTTCACCATGAAGACCCATTTGCTACCAATAAGCACAATGTCTTCTGGTACATCAACCAGTGTCCAAACTTGGTTGTATACATGGAATCCATTTCGGACCTCATGACACCTTGCCATATAGCGGAGTTGAAACCTTGTATCGCTACCTCATACGTAGCCGGCTCATTATCCTCAATAAGATTAATATTTTCATGAGGTGAGATCAGAAACCATACCTCTAAGGTTGTTTTCTGACTCTCTCCGACCTACGCGGTTCTTGTGTATTAGAAGATTGTGGAACAGTCTCATCCCTGATGAACTATTCGTGTTCCGTGAGGGGATCAGTGTCAGGAACAGTATCACTCTGATTTTCATCGAGTTCTACTTTCCTCCCACTTACCACTTCATTTGGGAATTCCTCTAAGGAAAACTGCATGGAGAGCAACACATATTTTTTTCTCTTATGGGTTGTGGAAATAATATCCTTTGGTTTCCCTAGGACAACCAATTACAAATAGGCACTTATCCAATTTGGGTTCTAGTTTGGCACCATCCAAACGTTTAATATATGCATAGCATACCCAAATCTTCAGGAATGAGAAACCCTGTTTCTTTCCTGTCCATATTTCATATGGAGTCTGTCCAACAGATTTTGACGGAACCTTATTCAAAATAAGTATTGCATTGTTCAATGCGTATCCCCTGAAGGAAATTGATAGCTCAGTGCGACTCATTATTGACCTTACCATGTCCAACAAAGTTCGGTTTCTCCGTTCGGACACATCACTCAATTAAGGTGTTCCGGGAGGAGTCCACTATGAAAGAATATCATAATCTTTCAAGTAATCTTGAAACTCATTGCTCAATTATTCTACACCACGGTCCAATCGCAATATTTTTAATACCTTTGTCGGTATGTTTTTCTACTTCTTGTCGAAACTCTTTGAATTTCTCAAAAGTTTCCGACTTGTGTTTCATTAGAAACACATAACCATAACGTGATGCAACATCCATAAAGGTTACGAAGTATTCATATCCACCTCTAGCCTAGGTAGATATGGGCCCACTACATCACCATGAACGAGGGCTAACAGCTTGGTGGCACATACACCTTTACTGCTAAAAGGCGTTTTAAGCACGTTGCATAATAAACAAGATTCGCAGACATCATATGATTTAGGATCAAATATGTCCATGTATCCATTCTTCAAAAGAGTGATATATGAGTCTTGTTAATGTGTCTCAGACAACAATGCCATAAATAAGTCTCATCTGATTTACTCAGTTTGAGTCTTTTGTTTGTCACGTTATATGTTATAGATTCATTTATATTCGAAATATAAATATTGTTATTCACATCTAATGTGTATATCTCAATATCATCTTTATAAACAAAACACCCAGTGTTCTGGAACATAAAGGTATACCCGCAACGGGTTAAACTAGATATAGAGATAATGTTTCTAGTCAAACTAGGTACATTATAACAGTTTCCTAATTCAAGTACATGCCCAAAGGGCAGTTCCAAAACTTAGGTTCCCACAGCCAAAACAGCGACTCTCATCCCGTTTCTGACTCGCAGGTCAATCTCATTTGAAGCCAGTCTCCTGCTAATCAGCAGATCCCGCACATCAGTACATATGTATGTACCACATCCAGTATCAAAAATCCAATTTTTAAAAACCAGTAGTGGAAATGTTTATTACAATAACAAACATACCTAAAGTCGGAGCCTTGCCCGCCTTCACTTCCTTCATGTCTGCCGTGTCCATACAGCAATAACGCTTCCAGTGACCCCGTTTGCCACAGTTTAGGCAGACATCTTGGGATATGTCCTTTGTCTTCCCAGAGGACTGTGACGATTTTACCTTTGCCCATTTTCTTCATCCCCCCAGAAGCCTTCGGCCAAGCCTTGGCCTTCTGGGATGTCGAAGTAAGATGCGCATTGCGCTTCTTGCTCTTTTGGAAGCTCTGGCTCTACCTCTTTGAGCATAGCCATTAACTCTCCAATAGTTTTCTCTTGGTTCATAATGAACCCGCCCCAGCATTCAGGCAGGGACTGTAAGATCAAATCTATGAAAGTCTCAGTCTCGTAAGTAATGCCCAACTAACCTAGCTGTTCGATGTCAGTAATCATCTGCGACACCTAGTGCTCGACAGATGTACCCTCTGACATACGCGAGCGAAAGAACTTTTTTTACAATTCGTACTTCTAAGATCTAAGGTTAGATCTATGAAGATCCTTTAATTTCAACATCATGGTATAAGGATCTAATCCTTAGTTCTGACGAAGAAATTAAGGAGTCATTACGGCAAGCATAACAGATTGAGCACTAAAGTTATCATCACGATGAGTCTTCCAAAGCTCATGCTCTACTATTTGCTCAGCTCCGGGCTCAGGGCCCAATAGGTATCTCTATCCAATAGAGAAACTTCTTAGCTCCCAAGACTATCCTGAGATTCATTTTCCAATCTGGAAAATTTACGCCGTTAAAGACATTTTCACCCAGGATTATGTCCTTTAACGCTAATCTTTCCAGCCATCTCAATTGCAATAGTCCAACTATCCAATCAACGATTTCGGGTACTCTCAAAATGTAATGGCTATTATAGTCCAACTATATAACCAACTACAAATAGAGTAGTGTGTTGTACAGTCTAACTGTTCAAAGAAAGCAATATTCAATATTAGTCCAAATAATATATATTTATGACAACGATAAATAAAATAAAAGAGCGAGTATTGGCAAGTATTTAAACGAAATTGCAAACTTAATACTAGCCTCCCACTATTTTTCGGCGAGCCTCTAACCCTCTGTGGAGTACTTGGGAAACCCAGTTTCCTAGTGGGCTAGGATCCCGTTAAATAACACACAACCTTGACTTTGGCCAACAAGCTGTATGAAACTTAACTAGGTAGATCTCTAAGATCAATTGGATCACATCCAATTCCTAGATCCGGTAGGTGGACCTCCAAGTCTGAGATATATATCCAATATATATTTCCTAACTTTTTCCTCTGAATCAACTAAGCCTTGGCTTTGGCTCAACAAACTTAATGATTCCAGTTAAGCATGACCCATTGACAGTGGGAAAGCTTCGTAATCCACGTCGATGAACAAGAGGTGACCTTGACTTTGGCCAACAAATCACAACTGCCCAAGACATGCGATATGGAACAAAGCTTTCGTGGTTTAAACACATCCGCGATGGACATTGATCTTGACTTTGGCCAACAAACCAATGCCAATCTTGGATTTTGAGAGAGAACCACTCAATGGAAGGAAAACACTTAATATTTGAGTGAGGGTTTTTTCGCGTAAATTGGCAACCAATTTATTATCTTTGATTAGGTCTCATCATGCACCCTTAAACATGCATTCTAAAAGCATAATAAGGCGCGAATAAATTAATAATGATATGCGGATGGATATATAACATTTTGTTCCTAGAATAAATCTCTCACTTTCCTCTCTCCCGCTAGCACTTTACATACTTCTACCCAATTACATAATACATTAAAGAAACCTCATTTACATTGAGGGCAATTGGTGAGAAGAGAAATACAAAGAGAAAAGAGATAATAGGCTGGACACGCAGGTCCAATTTAAATAAATTCCAAATTTATTACAACAATTTCCAAAATTACCCTTACCCTTCTAATATCCATCTGATATACATTATTCATATAAATACATCTAAGTATTCACACAAAGCATGTTATTCAATCAATCTAATCCAATTAATTAATCTTTTAATTAATGACCATCCAATGTTCAAACAACGATTTGATTTGCGCGAGTCCAACTCATTTAAGAATAAATACTCAAAGTAATTATTCTTGAATTATATCGAACTACAATTTTAAATCCAATTTAAATTGTATCCAATACTAATTCATATTTAATTCTAAATTTAATAATTACACTTTTAATAGTGCATTTTAGACTTGGATTCCAAATCCAATCTTCACGGGTCTCAAAGGCCCAATTAGTATCTAATACTATTCAATTAAAGTCCAATGGGCTTTCAATTAATTCTTTAGGCATGAGCTTTGGCCAATATGGATCAAACCCAAAATGCCAAGACCCAAATAGGAATCACCCTATGCCAAAAATCAATTTAGGCCTAATTAATTTTTTAAATGCCCAAAAGTCATATTTGGACTTTATGGAAATGGTTTTAGGCCCAATTGGATCCAACCTAATTGTCCAAAACCAAACTTGGTCCAACCAAGCCCATTAAGCCCAAATATAACAAATTAAATTAATACATTATTCCAAATTACATATTAATCCAATTCAAGTGTAATTAACATAATTAATTAACTAATCTAATGTTTCCAAAACACTAATTAATCCAATTGATCATGCATTAATCATCCAATTCATGTCCAACACAAATTGAAGCAAAATCAACTCTATAACATGCTTAGGCTCACGGTAATGGCAAAGAAATTATCATGCAATTTGATTTCAATCTAATTAAATCAACATTTAACATACATTTCATGCCAACAACACATCCAATTGCTAATTTTAAAAAAATCACCATGAGCACACACTAGGTTACATTCGGCCATGTCAAAGGAATTAGAGATTTTTGATCCACTCAATTTTTCTCAAATCCTAAGATGTACAAATCCAATTCATCATCATCCAAATACAACCACACAAACAATTTAGGTAAATCAAGCTCCAAGCAAAAAATCCCAAATTAAAGTCATGAACCCTAGAATCCAAATCAAGCTTAGGATGGCGCTCTGATACCATTGTTAATGTCCTATATATGCCAAGGACCTCTAAGCGTGATTCGTGTGTGAATAAAATCAAAGAAAGTTGCGGAAGACTTACAATGATCGGTAGAGAAGTTCAAAACTTTTGTTGGATGTTAGAAACTCCAAGCTTTGCATTTGAATTCCAAACTCAATGATGAGTTTCTCTATCACCTTAATTTAACTCCCAAGTTCTAGCTTGCTTGAAATTTTTGCAACAAAAATTTTCAAAGAGAAGAGAGGGTCACGTTTTTTTTCAATGGAGAAGAGATGGAATATTGTATTTTTATTTTCAAAAACTAAAAAAAATTAACTTCCAAAGTTGGTGGTTGTGTGTTATTAAAGGAGTTAATAAATGTTGCCAACTACCTCCATCAATCTTTGACAAGTTGATGTAAGTTATGGGTCCCACCCATTTAAATTCCAAATCTAAGTTGGCTTGTACAACACACTTTGGGCCCGGTTTCGTTTAATCCAATTAAACGAATTTTCCGTCGCTTAATAATTAAATCCAATTTAATTAAATAATAATGCCTAGCAAAATTATTACGAAAGTCGCTTACGAATTAATTCTAAATTAATTTGTTCGCTTGAAGTAAAATCCAATTTTAATTCCGTATTGAAATCTAATTTCAATTAATATATCTGATATATTATTTTAGCCCAATTAAATAAATTAAATAGTAAAATCCAATTTAACTATAAAATTTACTTTTCCGATTAATTCCAAATTAATTGCGTTCTCTCTTCTAGACGAATTTAATCCTAGATAAAATTCTTGCAGTAATTAATCCCAGATTAATTTTCTCTCTCATAATTAATCCCAGATTAATTCTGTTCGAGTCAAATGTCATCGGTGAATCTTTGGGAAGCGACCCAAGAGATCCATAGATATGTTGGCAGTAAATACGGTTGTCGGATGATCCGACACGTGCGTACCCCGTACCACGTTTTCACCGATTTACAAGACATGGTTGGCTTCTAGCAAAACACCGTGCCTACCCAATTCTCCAGAAATATATTCAACATGGAATATATATAATCTGTATCAGGCGTAATATATAATATATTACATATTGTGATCCAGTATCAGATGTCACATGCTAGGCCTGAGGCTGGAATTGTGTATGCCCCGTACGAAGCATATATCGGATCACTAGCAACTAGTCTCTGTAATCGGATAATCATGACCTAGTTATACTATCCCGATAGCTGCAACATTTAAGAGTACCAGTTCTGTATCCCTGCGTGATCATCATCTCTATATGACTGAAGTGATACTTCCATCTTGACATCACACCCAATACACTACGATTCTCAGTATACCCAGAAGAGGCATACACAGAACCTGTTAAAGCCCCGGACGACCAAAACCAAAGTGTACTGATTGTCGCAAGTATTAGCGATGCAAGTCTCAGGTTAAGACCAAATACACCTACCCTGATTCGGATTCCCATAGACACATAGTCATACTACCAATGGGACTCCGATGGGTCTATCCAGAGTGAAGCTGTTCCCGGTTCAACAGCTAACATAACCTCCTATCACACTTGCATAAGTATGCAATACTTAAATATATGAGAACTATGTCGTTAAGCTTCCATAACGCGCACAAGTGTAATAATAGCCTATTCCGCATTATCGATGTCCAGTCTCGATAATACTACGACTAGGGATATTTAATGATTAAACCTTTCATGGACTAATATTGTCTCATATCTTATTAATCTGGTACTAATCATATGGACTTTTATCATTTATATATCCAAGTAATCCAATTACAAAATGATAAAAGAGCAATTTCCTTTGTCACATAGTTAATTTGTATAAAAACACCATGTCTTTTACAAATGGGTCATAATTGTCCAACAGGCGGTGGGCCGGAGTATAGATAGTCGGAGGTTTTGGGGGGTTTGATGAGAATGACTAAGCTTAGAATTAGAATGCTTAAGTTGGAATTAGAATGCTTTCATTGGGATCAGAATACTTTCATTGGGATGCCTACAACTCTGAGGACTACTCCCTCTTTATAGATTTTAGGATTAATCTTCCATCTAAAAATGGGTCATATTAATGAAGATGAGACCCACTAACATGCTTAACCTTCATCTTTCGGTGTTGTAGCAGCTAATTGTTCGGAGAACAATTAATATTTGAAAAGATATCTCTTTCGGTGGATCATCTTCTGGAAATTACGTTTGATCGGAATTGGGCTTAGGAAGTCGGTTGGTCTTCAGGTTGGACAATTATGACCCATAGCATCACTATTTGTAAAAGACATTATGATTTTTGTATAAAATTAACTATGTGACAAATGAAATTGCCATTTTATTATTTTGTAATTAGATTACTTGAATGCATAAATGATAAAAGTCCTTATGATTAGTTCTGGATTAATAAGATATGAGACAGTATCAATCCACAAAGGTTTAATCATTAAATATCCCTAGTCGTAGTATTATCGAGACTGGAGATTGATAATGCGGAATAGACAAGTATTACACTTGTGCGCGTTATGGAAGCGTAATGACATAGTTTTCATATATTTGGGTATTGGATACTCATGCAAATGTAATAGAAGGTTCTGTTTACCGATGGTACAGAAACAGCTTCGCTATGGATAGACCCATCAGAATCCCATTGGTAGTATGACTATGTGTCTATGGGAATCCGCATCAGGGTAGGTGTATTTGGTCTTAACCTGAGACTTGCATTGCTGAGACTTGCATCGCTAATACTTGCGACAATCAGTACGGTTTGGTTTTGGTCGTCCAGGGCTTTAACAGGTTCTGTGTACGCATCTTCTGGGTTTATCGAGAATCGTAGTGTATTGGGTGTGATGTCAAGATGGAAGTATCACTTCAGTAATATGGAGATGAGGATCACGTAGGGATACAGAACTAGTACTCTATTATGTTACAACTATCGGGATAATATGACAAGGTCATGATTATCCGATTAAAGAGACTAGTTGCTAGTGATCCGATATATACTTCGTACGAGGCAGACACAATTCCAGCCCCAGGCCTTGCATGTGACATCCGATACTGGAACACAATACGCAATACTTAGTATACTACGTATGTTATAGATTATATATTCCTTAAAGAATATTTCTGGAGAATTGGGTAGGCACGGTGCTTTGCTAGAAGCCAACCATGTCTTGTAAATTGGTAAGAACGTGGTACATGGTACGCACGTATTCGGATAGTTCGACGACCGAATTTACTGCCAATATATCCAGGGATCTCATGGGTCGCTTCCCGAAGATTCACTGATGACGTTTGACTCGAACAGAATTAATCTGAGATTAATTATGAGAGAGAGAAAATTAATCTAGGATTAATTATGGCAAAAATTTATCTGGGATAAAATTCGATAAGAAGAGAGAGAACGATTAATTTGGAATTAATCGATTAAATAATATATTTGATATATTAATTGAAATTAGATTTCGACGCGAAATTAAAATTGGATTTTAATTCGGGCGAACAAATTAATTTAGAATTAATTCGCGAGCGACTTTCGTAATAATTTTGCGAGACACTTTTATTTAATTAAATTGGATTTAATTACGTCGCGACGGAAAATTCGTTTAATCGGATTAAGCGAACCCGAGCCCGAAGTGTATGGAGCAGCCACTTGAATTTTGAATTAAAGTGGGTCCCACCAACTTACATCACATGTCTATCAAGTGTCAACTTGAGTGATAGAAGTGCTTGGAGGCATTAAATGTAATTTTCCCTCTAACACATTGTTTTTGCTTTTGGTAAAGCATATACCAACTTTAAGGGTTTGACTTTCATAAGTTGTATTGGATTTTAGAAATCAAAAATTACCAAAACACAAAAATCCTCTATTCTCTCCTCCAAGCCGTGAGCTTCCTTCTCCATTGTAGAAATTTTGTTTCCAAATTTATTCATTGCTAGCACACAAAGGAGTCAACAAAGGTGATAGGGAAACTATCATCTTGAGTTTGGAATTCAAAGATCAAGCTTGGAGCTAAACCATTCATACAAAGGAGAGCTTGGAGCACTACACAAGGAGGTCAAATTTTTGTTATCTCCACATCTGCCATAACCGATCGTTGTAAGTATTTTTTCTGCAATCTTACTTCGATTATTCACACATGTTTATGCTTAATAGATCATTGGCATGCTCTAGGAGAACCCAACACTTCAACCCAAATTCGACCTAAGAACTGTTTAGAGGCATTGAGATATGTTTGATACTGAACCTGAGGTGAATAGATAAAAATACCTTTGGCCCAAATTTGGCCCGTACAATAGTTCAATCAGATGTTTTGATTATCATTAGGCAACCTTGTTTAAAATCGATATCGGTGAAATTTACCGATATACTAGTGGAACATTTAATCAAGCAGAAATATATTACTCCACGAATGAAAAGAAGTTATTAGCAATTGTCAAAGGTATTCGAAAGTTTACCTTATTTCTTATACCTCGAGAATTTACAGTCGAGACTGATAATACTCAGGTAAAAAGTTTAATTTTTAATAAACTACCTCATGAGCAGAAGATTGCAAAGATGGCAAGTAATTTTAAGCTTTTATAACTTTAAAATAAATCATATTAAAGGATCTGATAATTTCATTGTTGATTATCTAAGCATGTATCCCCATGGCGAATAAATTAGCTGAAAAGTTAAATAAAATTATCAGTATGGCAACCGATATTTATGTTGAGCAAAGAAGATTAGGAAACGATATTTATACGTTTTAAGAACAATGTCAAAAGGAAATAAAAGCCATTTGTCAAGGAATGTCAACTTTTAAGGAGAAAACGACAAGCTTTTGATGATTATGCAAAGGAATTTACTGAGTATATCAATAAATCACCATATCTATCTTCTCTATCGATTCAATCCCTAGAATATCAAGAGGATATGATTAAAAGCAATACTCAAATAAAAGAGTATATTGACAAAGAAAGGCATAGTCAAGCCTTATTAACCGGTGACTTACAGCCTAAAGTAAGTATTAACACAGAGAATGAGCAGCAGGCTTCACAGCCTATTACTCCCATATATTCAAATATGAAAGCTTAGAGAGATATTTCTCTAAAATCCGATTATATAAAGAAACCTAAAACTTTCTTTGTCGGTGGATCCAGCAGTACCACTGCGACTGCTTAAAATGATTTTTCTCAAAAGAAAAAGCAAGCCACTTTCTTGATTGGAGAAATTCCCATGCACCATTGGGAAAAAGATTATATTGATTTTTCAAAAACTTTTTCTCAAATTAATCATGGAGACACCTATCTTAGAGTTTCCGAGAAAAATATTATTTATCCAAGGATTTCTTGCATTCCGAACTCATCTTCTCATTTTTTGAAAAAATTAGCCGAATTTGGTTACATAGATTAGCTTTAACCTTCAACGGATCTCATAGAGATCAAAGAATTTGACGATGATTTTAAAAATTGTGTTCAAGATTTTGCTAGAGGGTAAAATATTTATCTTCGATTCTATACAATCAATCTAGAACTGGTAGATCAAACAATCTATCCAGTATATCATCTCATTACTATGGGATATTCAACGGGTACTCATCTCCGAGCATCAAATCAAGAGTTCAAAGAACCCTTTATCAACAAGAAGTGGATCCGCTATAGAAGGGCATTATGCATCAATGTCATAAGGAATTTACTAAGAGATTTTTATCTCAAAAACATTGAATGCTATGAATATAGAGACAACTGGATGATTGTCATGCGAGCTGAAGAAGGAACCAGATCCAGAAAGATCAATGAATAACTTTTACAAATTCAAACTGACAGGTGGCCTAGAAGCCCAAAGACCATTGTAGAAGCATGTAGATTGATGAAACATCAACACCAGCAGCATCAAGTGCCCCACATGTAAATCTCGTGAACAGCTGTAAAAAGAATCTCATAAAGAAGATGTGATATAAAGATAGAAGATAGCTCACCAAGTGCAAAGAAGAGATGTGATAGCACACCAAAAATCAATAATTTTGAGTCGGCACCATAAATGTTTGACACATATTGTATAACTTTAGTTGAGCCTTATCATCTTTAGGCTATAAATTAGAGTGTTGTTTTTCATTCAAGGCATGGGTTGTTTGAGTCTCACACACCAAGAGTCCAAATAGCTTACCTACAATGAATTAAAACACTTAGCACTTGGAAGTAGGGAAAACTCATTTTGTAATTCTGTTTGCGCGATTTTTATGCGCGAAAAAGAAAGAGAAACATGTAAGGTTCAAACCTCCTAAGAGAAAGTCCCAACAAGGGGTGTTTGATTAAGTGAATAAGCCACCAAGGGACGCAAGCACACAAATTACAGTCCTAAAAGTTATAAAAACTAAAAGATAAAAAAATGCTTGTTTGAGTCTTCATTTGATCGGGGGTCCTTTTCTCTCTGTATGAGTGAGATTTTATAGTGAAGCTTGTAAACTGCTTGAGCAGTTCCAGAATCTCCCTGCAGCTGCTGGATCGTGTCTTCAACCGTTGAGCTGTGCGTCTCAACTGCTTGATCGTGGAGGGAAAACTGCTTAACTGCTGTAGTCGTGGGATCAACTGCATTAAGTGTTCTCGTTCTAATACTTCGGTCGTCCTGGGTTCTTTTCGCTCTAATCTAGTGATCGCTCTGATCGCTATTCCTTTCATCGCCCTTCTTGCTTTCGTCCTCCATTCTTCGTTCTAGGGCGATTTCGCTCCAGGGTGGCATTTTTTCTTTTGCCAACAATTGTCCCCCAAATTCACCTTGATTGCATTGGAAGTGAAAATCGTGGTGGATTTTTCAGCTTTTCATCCAGGTTCGTTCTTTCCTCGTTCAGCGAAGACCACCACGCCAATCGATGGATGATCTGATGTGTATTCTTTCCTTGCCCTCGACTAGCTAGTCACCCGGCCGATCCTTCAATCCAGAGAATCTGTGAAGCTGAGTATTTTCACCATCGACTAACTAGTCCCCTGGCCGGTCCCTCAGTCCAGAGAACCTATGAAGCCGAGGAATGCATCATCCTCCACGCAGAGGAATACGGTCTGCCATGGTCAACGGGCGTAACCCATCCGTAACTAGGGGATGCAGTACCTTCCCCACCGAGGACCTTGGTCAGCTGTCGCTAAAGGATATAGCCCATCCACACCATTACATTCCATTTCACACCTCACACTGTGTGGATGTCCGTTATCTAACCCTTTTACATTCCATTTCACACCTCATTAAAGATAAGCTTTCATTTCCGATGGCCTTTGTTTCATGCAGATCTTCTCTTTTTCCCGACTCTATTCTGCTTTTTCTGTTCTTTCCCTTTTCATCCATTAGCCAAAGCATTTGCTTGATTAGGGAAAGCCAAGCTGAGGCGTTTTGAGTAGGGTTGGCCCTTGGCCGGGTGGTTGGGAGAGGTTTTTCTTATAAGTTATTTCTTTAACTCCCCTTCTTTTAAATACTCTCAAGGCATGATATTGTTCTCATTTGCAAAGCTTTTCATGTGTTACCTGACCGATTGATGGGCTCTCTGCCCTAAGCCTGACTCTGTCGAAAGTGACCTGCAGTCTGGTGGTATTGTCACATCGACTCTGTTTTTCTTATGTCACGCGCATCAATAGTGGTGATAGTCTGGACGATGTTTCCTGGGGGACGCTTATGTTTACACCTGTATTTGGCCGATCTAGTGAAGGCCGATGCTAAGATGCCGAAGTTTGGCCGACCTATTGAAGGCTGATATTGGGGCTTGGCCAATTTAGTAGCTGATGCTGAGAGTGTGACAAGCCCGAGGGAGAAATTCTCGCCCTGCAATTGGTTGGGCCGTCTTTTACAGTCCCATGCGAACCCATCACTTCTGCAATAAATGCGTGACTCTTCCCAACACGTTTCATCATGAGGCCCATTTAAGAGCCGTTTTTTACGTCACTTTCTTGTCTCCTTTCGTCGCACGTCACTTTTGCAGCGAATTGTATTCTAACACCTGTTCAGGGTGATCCTTTATTCTTTTCGTTTTCCCGTCGTTTCCATCCCTCGACAATTCAGGTTGCGACACCTGTCTCAGACTGAGCCTTTCGTCTGTTTATATAAGGGTTTAGCCCACTCTGGTTTTTTTCTTTACTTTCGCCCCGCATTGCAAAACTCTTTCTTACTCTCGATCTCCTGGTATCAATGGCGTCTTCTTCATGTGCTCCCAAAACCAGTTCCTCTACTTTTGCTGATTATAAGATGGCACTGGACGATTCTTCCATGGGCACTTTCGGTTTTCATACTCTTAACGAGAATTACGACCAGTGTGCGCTTGGTCCCATTTTTATTGAAGACCATACCATTGCCACAGCCCCGCTGGCTCAACAGTTCCCTTCCTCTTCTGGTCTCCCAATTTCGGAGCCAATTAATATTTCTCCTTTGGCTCAATCCAACCCGATTCGCACGTGGCCCAAATATGACACCGCGTTCGAGTTTTGGTTCCAACGTATGCTATTGCATGCGGATACTCGTGCCTTTCTAGAGAAGAATGGTTTCCTATCCTTCATCGAACTTTCGTTGGCCTTGCCCTCTTTTGACCGCAACATGTTTCCTATTTCCTTGCTCTTTTGGTCTTCTGACTACAATGTATTCATTTTCCCTGTTGGTCCCTTTACTGTCACTCTTCGTGACATCAGTGCTCTCACCGGGCTGGCCCCTCTGGGTGCACCCATCTCGGCTTGCACAACCTTCTGTTTCTCTCCTCCTTCAATGGACAATTCGTCATTTTCATCATACTCTTCTTTTCTTCGCATATTTTCGAAATCGGCTGGTCCTGTTTCGATGTTGGAGCGAACGGCCTTCCTTCACTATTGGCTGTGCAAATACATCCTAGCCAAAAGCCTGTGGCGGGCTACCTCCCCATCTCTTCAGACCTTGCCAATGGTCGTCGTTTGGACCTGACATCCTTCTTGCTAGCTGCTATTTATCGGGGCTTGGCCGTGCTCCAAAAACAACTTCGGTCGGGGGCCTCGCCCTTTGCCTCTGGCCCTTTGTGGCTCGTTCAGCTTTGGTTGAGAGCCTATTTCCCTGTTTTCAGTGCCATTGATTCGAATCATCCTTATCCTTATGCCGGTCTTCTTTTTGCCCAGCTTCGGCCATCTTCTTTACTCCCTCGCACTGATTTTGAATATTTCTATACTCTTCCTCGGGTTCCTTTTTTTTTCCCTTTCTCAATGGGGGACAGCTCATCATTCGTTCATGATCTTCCTCACTCGGAAGAGGATGAGTCAGGTCTTCTCATATGGCGCAGGTTTTTATGCAGCCGCGACCTGATTCATGACATCCTGACTGGGGCCAATGGCAAGGCTGGAGTGGAGGTGTATTCGCCCAACTTCATCGCCCGTCAGCTTGGCCTCGTTCAAGGATGGCCTATTCCTTTCTTCCATACGTGTTCCGCTTCATCGGACCATTTTAAAGACTTTTCGGTTTTTGAAGTGGAGGAATCCTTATCGGAAACCCGTTCTTTACTTTATTCTTTTGTCATAGCTCATTTTTCTTCTTTTACATCGGTCAATTCTTCTTTTGATCGTTTCTGGCCACCTTCCCGTGAACGATTTTTTTCTCTGCCTTCTATGAGGGTATTTCCTACTATCCCATTGTCCCCAAAGTCTTTTGAGGGTATTTCCTGCAACTGAGACGACAAAACCCAAGAAAATAAAGCTCGCCAAGAGGAAGCAGCCTTCCCCTAGCCGTAGCTCGGATTCATACGTGCCACTTGTACGTCGTCCTAAGGTACGAGTTTGAAGCCCGTCTTCTTTTGAGTTTGATGTAAATTGAGGTTTTAATTTTGTACTTTGTGCAGGTGCTTAGGATTGAACCGCCCTCTGTGATGGCCAAAACGACCCAAAATCTGGGGGCTGAAGCTCCTATACTTGAAGGTTTTGAGGAGGTAGGACCTGCTGAGGTGCCGATTATACAGCTCCCATCGGATGAGGATGAAGCAGCCGAGGCTCCAATCGTAGAGCAAACGCCAGAAGAGGGCGGAACAGCCGTTACCGGTGATTTGTCCGGAGCCGATCCCCAAGGTACGGAGCCACATATAGAATTTGGCCGTTCACGTCCAAGGGTTGAGGAAATTTCGAGAAACCATCCTTTATTTGAACGTCCCTCTTCGGAAGATCCTGTACCAATCGTACAAGACTCGGACGACGAGGCCGAAGTGCCAGAACCTATTTGGCCGGATGGGCCTCTTTGGTGTCATCTTAAACAGCTTTACCCCTTAGCACGCAGGATGTCTGCCGCAGGGCTTAGGGGGAGTTGTAGGGACGTAGACGGCCTTTATAGTTTGGCCGAATTGGAGTTATTAGAGGAGGCTCGGTTTATGTACATAGACGACGTACTTCGTCGTATTTATGAGGAATATGAGGTCATTTACATCTTCCGATTATGATTCTCTTGCAGATGCTCAGCCCACCACTGCACCACAACACTCAACACCACAGGCAGCATCTCCGGGATCTTCAGTGCATCAGACTTCGGCCTTTGCACAGCCGTCATCCTCAGCTCTTCTGCCTTCTCCTCCTCAAGTGGAGTCTCATGTGCCTTCAGCGCAAGATCTCTCTGCGCCTGAACAGCCGTCACCTTTGGCTCCATAATATTTGATTCCTCTACCTGTAGCTCCTGCTTCGTCAGCTCAAATGTCTACCGCTTTTGAAGGATCGTCGCCCTTTCGGGCAGAGTCTCCCATCTTGCAACAACATTCTCCTGCTCGGCCGTCGCCCCCTCAGGCAATGGCCGTCAGTTCATGTCCCCCGGCATCCACCATCCTCAGATCTTTGCTTCAGTAAGAACTTGTGCAGTCGCAAGTTGAGGTGTTTGAGGCATCGGTGGATAGGCCATCTAGCTCTGGTTCTGGGGTGGTAAGTCTATTTTTTTTCTTCCTCTAGTTCATGACTTTGGTTTACATCTGCTAATATTTCCTCTGTATACAGGCGTCCGACCCGCTGCTGCAATCAGTCCAGAACATTTTGGATTGCCTTGGATGATTGTCTTCTGCTCCATTTCGGCCTTTTTCGCCTTCGGCCGGTACCAGTACGGACCTGGAGGTCCTTCGAGAAATTATAGGCCAATATGCTTCTTTTACAACATTGGAGATTGGTCAGGCCGCTCTGCCAGAAAACATTTCCCAGTTGGACAGAAGTTCCTTTGAATTAAGCTGCCTACTAGCCCTTCATGCCTTACCTATATCAGTAGATGATCGGCTCTTCCTCCAAGAACTGCAGGATGATATAGCGGCCCTTATCTCTCGGTATCGCAACATACACAGTCAAATGATTGGGCTTCGCTATGCTATAATGAAGAAAGAAACGCTCCGTGATTCTCTCGATGCCCTTCAACAGGCTCTGAGGGAGACCACTAATGAAATGGTGACCGAGGAATCGGTTCTCCTGGACCTAGAGCGATAATTACAAGACATCCAGCGCCTTGTTGAGGAAAGTCGTATGAGAAAAGAGGCTAAGAGGAGAACCATTTCTAACCAAGTGACGGAGATGGACACTTCCTTGGCAGAGTACGAAGGTCTGGCTCGTATAGATTTTGAGAAGATCTTGACCGATTTAGAGATAGCGGGTTTGGAGGTACAAAAGGAATGACGTCTGAGGAGGGAGATGTTTTCGGCCATAAAGGAGTCGCCCAGGGATTTTCGGCGGTCTTCGGGCCACAACCAATGATGCTTTGTAGGACGTTACCTCGTCCAATTTTTGTAATTATGAGGACGTTTTCATCCCGAATTAATGGAAATAAATTATTTTATTACTGTATTTAGTTTTTATTGTAAATACATTACATTTTCATGCTCCCAAAGTGAGGGCATATATTTTTCAAGTATTTGCCATTTATCGCCCTAACATGTACCCTTCCGTTTAGATCTTTTAAATGATAGGCCCCGTTCGGTAACACATCTTTTACCTCGAATGGGCCTTCCCAATTAGGCGACCATTTGCCATATACCGGGTCTTTTGCACCAATTGGCAATATAGTTTTCCACACTAACTCGCCTTTTCCGAACGATTTAGCCACGACTCTGAGATTGTACTCCTTGGCTATTTTTCTCTTTTGTGCTTCTAAACGATTCAGCACATCGCATTTAACATCGTCCAAATCTAGCAAATTTTGGATCATTGCTTCGTTGTAGTCTTCCTCTGTCAACTCATTTTACAACATCACCCTAATGGATTCAATATTCATTTCTACCGGTAGTACGGCCTCTTGACCATATACTAACTGAAATGGCGTGATCAAAGTACTTGTTCGTGGTGAAGTCCTATAGGCCCATAGAGCCTGACTCAAGCATTCGTCCCATCGCCTAGCGTTGTCTGTCACCATCTTCCGAATCAACCCTTTGAGGGTTTTATTGGACGATTCTGCCTGACCGTTTGACTGAGGGTAATACGGAGTGGTGTTTACCAACAGGATCCCGTATTCGGCCAGAAAGCTTTTTACCTTCTCACCATTTAACGAAGTTCCATGATCTACCATTATTGTTTGCGGTATACCAAATCGGTGAATGATATGCTCTTTTATGAACTTGATGATATGCTCTTGGGAGAATTCCATTACCAGAATAGCTTCCACCCATTTGGTAAAAAAGTCGGTAGCAACGATAATGAAGGTATGCCTTTTGCTCGATGCAGGATATATTTTCCCTATCAAATCTATCGCCCATCCTATGAATGGCCATGCTTTAATGACGTGTATCATTTCGGTTACTGGTGCCCTCTGAATGGGCCCATGCTTCTGACAAGCAATACATCATTTGGCATATGATTCTCCCATCTTCGGCCAATAATAGCCGCTCTGTATAACCAGCCATCTCATCTTTATTCCGGCCTGGTGAGCCCCACAAACACCTTCATGTATCTCGGCCATGATAGTTTTGGACTCCGATGGCCCTACACATTTCAACAACAGGTCGTCTTGGTGTTTTTTATACAACACATCTCCTGATACCATATAATTCAAGGCCTTGAGCTTTAGCCTACGATCTTTCCCACATTCGGGCTGTTTTAGAAATTCTTTGATCTCTCTCCTCCAATCGTCCTCCTTTTCAATTTCAAAGGCCATGAAATTTGTCCCATTCTTTCATCGTATCAAGGCCGGCTTCACCTCGTCGCTTCTATATATACCATCTATGTTTGCTTGCTTGTACCCAGAAGCTACTTGGGCCAAATTGTTGGCCATTTCGTTCTTCGCCCTCGGAACGTGTTCCAATTTCGCATGGTCAAATTGACCTACCAATTCTTTAGCCACATCCAATAGCGCCATGACTGATGGGCTTTGGCATTTGAAGGTTCATGTTACCTGTTGGATCACTAATTGCGAGTCTCTTTTAATAGACACATGTGTTACCCCCATATTGAGGAGTGTTTCCAAGCCAAATATCATGGCTTCGTATTCGGCCTGGTTGTTAGTGCAATATTCATTTAACCTGATTAAGAAACGGAACGATTCACCCAATGGGCTGACTAAGACTATCCCCATCCCTGCTCCTTTTGTTGTACTGGACCCATCAAAATACTTCGTCCACGGTTTCAGACTGCATTCGTCTAAATCCATTTCTATTTCTCTGACGGTACTCAAACAGGGGTGGTCAGCTAAGAAATCTGCCAAGGCTTGATTTTTTACAGCCTTTTGGGGCTCATGTCGTATATCGAATTCTGATAGTGATAAAGACCAGAAACCAACTCTTTGATGCAAGATAAGACAAGAAAACATGTACTTTATTATATTAACTTTAGTGATTAAGTACACTATATTCGGCCTAATGTAGGCTCGTAGTTTAGTACATGTAAAATACAAAGCCAAGCAAAATTTCTCCATTGGAGAATAATTACATTCATAATTTAGCAATTGTCTGCTAATATAATAAATGGCTCTTTCGACGTCCGTGTCGTCGTCTTGCGCGATCATCCCAGCTATAGACTGTTCTTCAGCCGATATGTACAACTTCATTGGCCGTCCTGGCACATGGGGTACCATCACCGGCGGCTGTGACAAATATTTCTTTAGGCTGTCAAAAGCCTTTTGATGTTCTTCGGTCCAGACGAATTCGTCCTTGTCCTTTAGCCTCAACAGGGAGGAGAACACTTTAGTTTTTCCTGCACAATTAGAGATAAATCGTCTCAAGAAATTAATTTGCCCTAAAAATCTCTGCAACTCTTTCTTATTTCGGGGAGGTTTAGCTTCAGTGATTGCCCGAGATTTATTAGTGTCGATCTCAATCCCCCGTTGGTGTACTAGAAATCCTAGGAAGTTTCCTGCACACACCCCGAAAGCACATTTGGCAGGGTTTAACTTAGTTTATTTAATATTTTCTCTTCGCTCAAAAGCCATTGCCAATTGGCTAAAATGTTCTTCCATGGTTACAGATTTAGCCACTATATCGTCCACATAGACCTCTACAAATTGGCCGATCATGTCATGAAAGATTAAATTCATGGCCCGCTGGTAAGTGGCCCCAGCGTTTTTTAAGGCCGAACGACATTACTACCCACTCATAACACCCTAACGAACCTGGGCACCTAAAAGCCGTCTTATGTACATCGTTTTCGGCGATGTAGATCTGATTATAACCCGCATATCCATCCATAAAAGAATATACTTGATACCCTGTAGTGGAATCTACCAAGGAATCTACCGTCGGCATGAGGTATTGATCTTTGGGTGTTGTTAGGTTTAAATTCCTAAAGTCTATGCAGATTCTTATTTTTTCGATTCTTTTTCATGACTGGGACGATATTTGACAACCATTCTACATATCTGGTCGTCCAAATAAATTTCACCTCTAAAAGGCGCTCAACCTTTTTCTTAATATCGGGCATGACATTGGATGCAAACCTTCGTGGAGGCTGTCTATGTGGTCTACGGCTCGGCATGATTGGCAACCTATGCTCTACTAACGTCCTATCTAAACCAGGCATTTCATTGTAGTCCTAGACAAAACAATCTTTGTATTCTTGTAATAAATGGATCAGTTTTTCGCGTACCTGGGCCTCTAGTTCCTTGCTGATATAATTGATGCGTCTATTGTCCTCGCTTCCCAGGTTTACCTCGTCCAATACATCATGTGCCCTTGACATGCTCGCCTTATGCCGTCCGTTCAGAGCGTATTCTTCATCATCCCGCTCGCTCTTATGACTTCCTTCCAGCAAATAATCTACCCCGCATGCCTCTCTTATCATGTCTTCTGTCTGGTGTGCTAATAGTTTATCTCTCAAGGCCGAGATCGCGGCCTGAGCTTCGGCCTCACTTCCTCGTTCCGTTACATAAGCCATTAGATTGGCCTTAGTGGCCGCAAGGGCGGTTTGTTCATACTATGTCTGCACTTCATTCAAATTGATGCGTGTTGGCTCTCCAAAGACCACTGTGATTGGCATTTGTTTGCGTGAACAAATCATTTAGCAGACCTGCGGGGTATGGCTTGTCATTTTGAGCCACAATAGTCGAACTTTCCCCTTTAGTCAGGACTCTGGCCGGCCCATAATTTCCTTCATACATGAAGTATTCAGCCGAATTTGTCTATGCAGTGAAAGGCTTATTGTCGGCATGTACCACTTCCACTTCGTCTCTCTGGTTCCAGAAAACTAAGCACTGATGAAGAGATGAAGGAACACATCGGCTGTCGTGTATCCAATCTCGTCCTAGGAGCATGTTATATGTTGTCGGCCCGTCTATAACAAAGAATACTACTATTTTTGTAGTACTTCCCACTTGCAAGTCTAGTGGGACGACCCCTTTGGCCGTTGTCGCTCCTCCATTTAAACTCGTTAGCACCACTTCCGTAGGGATGATGTCCTCCTCTGACTTTGCTAAACGTCCTAGCATCATTACCGGAATTGCATTAATGGCTGCCCCATTATCGATCAACACCTTGGTGACAGGTATCCCATTAGCCTTCGCTTTTACATACAACGGCCGCAGGTGCTTTGTCATTTGTGGTGGTGGCTTTGGGAATATCACCTTCCCTGATAGGCCTATCTGCTCACTCTCGTCGCTGGCCCGAGGTATTTCTCCTCCCGTATCCCATCCAGAAGGTGGTAACGTGACTGGTGCATTGTGCGAGACATTATTGACAGCCAATCTTCGCTTTTCTGCCCTGGTGATTGTCCGTCTTATTTTGGGCGTCCCATATAGGACGAGGTATGAAGATCGTCCCAAGTCCTCTCCTAACGTTCTGACTGCAGGGTTTTCGGCCTCGTACAATTCTTTGAGAAGCCGATTCTGTGATATCCCCCTTCTTCGGGCTTCGGTTTTGATGTCTATTTCTTCTTCTACGTCGGTCATTTCCTCATCCGAAGCTTCCCTATCCGTTATCGAGAGCGCTGTAAATTCTGCCTCATCACCCTCATAGACATCTTCGCTTGTTCCAGCTTCCCCACTATTGTCCCCCTTGAATTCTCTGGACAACAAGTAATGGTTGGCCACAACCGGTGGCATGCTGCCGAACTGAATGACAATATGAGGCTCTTAGTCGTCTGTTTCGTCCCGTTTTCGTCTGTCAAACTTGGTGCGTTCTTCGCAGCTCGTTATTTTCCCTTCTTTACCGTCACTCTCCTTGTTATTTGCCTCTGGTTTCTCCGTGATACGAGGACTACGGCCTGTGGTCCTCACCCCACCTTATTGGTGCATCATACGGCCATAATTTCTCTGGTGTCTCCTTAATTACGTCCTCGTCATTTCGTCCATGGGAGGATAGTTCTTGCCTGGGCGTTGCCCCGAATACGGCCTTCGATACGAATGCCATATATTGGGCCGATGAATTTTCGGCCTAAACGTCCTCACATTTTGTACGAAGTTTGAATTTTCGCCATAAAACCTTGGTGCAAAGGTCTGTGGCTTCCATGTTATTGGCTCTTTCTTTACGGGCCTTTCACAAGTGTCTTCCAACTCCCTCATCCACTCTATACTGTTCATGCACCGTACACAAAGGTTTTGCTGATCCTTCTGTTTTTGGGGTGCTTTAATCCTTTCCAGAGCGCTTGGACGATGACCATTCTGTTCTTCATCTGGGACCAACTTGAATCTTGGCAAATTGGTAAGATCCGAGTTGATCATGTTTAATTCCACTGGCTTGGGAAACGGGTTGTCGTCCACGACCATCTTTTTTTCAAACATTATTCGTCCAGATTCTATAGCATCCTGCAAAACATTCCGAAAAACAAGACAAGTATTAGTTGAATGGGACCATGCATTATGCCATTTACAACATTTTTTGCTGCCGATTTGCTCGGCGCTTGGCAACGTATGGCGGTCGCTCAAACTGATCTGTTTGTCTTTGTACAACTGATCGAATATGGCGTCGACTTTTCATAATGTGAATTGCTAGTCGAGACAAATTTATCTATGACATGAGCGTTTTGAAGCCTAACCTGTTCAACAACATCTTGTGTGAATTCACTGAACAATGCACGAACCGCATTAGGGCTGAATTCTCGCATCGGTTCGTATCGACTAGCTTCTGCCAGACCCTCGAAATGACCCACCACAGCTGGAACGTGGGGCTGGTTGGTTTGCTCCAGTCCTTCTTCCTCCGTACCTGGGCCAGTTTGAGTGTTTCTTTTCGGAGGCATCTCCACTTCTTACACCAATTCTCCCATTGTGGCCGCCAAAAACTGTTTGCGCGATTTTTGTGTGCGAAGAAGAAAGAGAAACGTGTAAGGTTCAAACCTCCTGAGACAAAGTCTCAGCAATGGGTGTTTGATTAAGTGAATAAGCCTCCAAATGACGCAAGCACACAAATTACAGTCCTAAAAGTTATAAAAACTAAAAGATAAAAAAAATGCTCGTTTGAGTCTTCATTTGATCGGGGGTCCTTTTCTCTCTGTACGAGTGAGCTTTTATAGTGAAGCTTGTAAACTGCTTGGGCAGTTCCAGTATCTCCCTGCAGTTGCTGGATCGTGTCTTCAACCGTTGAGCTGTGCGTCTCAACTGCTTGATCGTGGAGGGAAACTGCTTAACTGCTGTAGTCGTGGGATCAACTGCATTACGTGTTCTCGTTCTAATGCTTCGGTCGTCCTGAGTGCTTTTCGCTCTAATCTAGTGATCGCTCTGATCACTCTTCCTTTCATCGCCCTTCTTGCCTTCGTCCTTCATTCTTCGTTCTAGGGCGATTTCGCTCCAGGGTGACATTTTTTCTTTTGCCAACAAATTCAAAGCTTGATCTTATAAATTTATGTTGTAAAATATTTTATTGTCAATAAATAAAGAGTTTTCTTTTGATCTTCAAACTCTTTCTGGAATCTTTATCTTATATTAAGCTTTCAAAATACACAGTGAGCCGACATCCTTATCGTCTAGAATGCCGAGAAAAGTCGCGGAGGCGTAAGGCGTAGAACAACAGGAAAATTGGCGAAAGTCACTACAACGGGAGAAAGATAAAAGGTGGATATTGTAGGAAGACGTGGTAAGGCCATACAAAACCTTTTAATTATTGAATAATAATTTATCTTATTTTATAAGTTCAAGATTCAAGTTGAATTATGATTGAGCAAATATTGAAACGGTTTTTCAAAATTATGAATTTGAGTCTGAAAAATAACTTGATGAATAGTGTAGAAATTAATTTTTTTTATTTTAATTAAAAGAATTTATTCGTCCATCTGATAAGCATGATTTGCTTAAATTTTAAAATTATTTTATGTAGCGTTTTACGATAAAAAATTATTTAAATCTATTCTTAGATCTTATTTTTACACTATTCTCGTCCCGTATAAAAAACCATTCGTAATAAATTTAAAATTATAAGATTAAATATTCATGAAGTTAATAAGTATAATTTTTTAATAATAAGGAAGGGAACTAGGATTTTTGAATAAATTTACAAATATATATATCTATATATATTAATATTATATTAATTGTGATCCAATCGTACCGATGGGTGTGTACATATTTAGATTGGAAAAGCGCTTAAAATGCAATCGGCCATTGACTCTAGTGAACTTAAAATGTACATTTTACGAAATTATCAACTGTTATCTCATTGATCTTAAAAGTTGACCAGATCAGAGTAGTTGTTGTGGAAAGCTGAAGAAGAATTGGAACATGTTTTCGAAACGAAGCTCCATCTATCTCTTAATTCAACTACTACTAGTACTATTTTCACCTCAACAAACTTTCCAACAGGAACCCACCATATGCATAATCGGCAGCGGCATGGCCGGTTCATCGCTGGCCCATTTCCTCCGCCAATACTCCGAAAACCGACCCCAGATCCACATGTTCGAGCGAAACGGCGTCGTCGGAGGCCGCATGGCTACTGTTACTATATCCGGCCAAACCTTCGAGGCCGGCGCCTCTATTCTCCACCCCAAGAATTACCACGCGCTTAACTTCACTAAATTGCTCAATTTGAAAGCCAAAGACCCTCCTTCTTCTGAGGATTCGACCGCTTTTGGGATTTGGGATGGGAGCAAGTTTGTGTTTAAGACGATTAGCGTTAGTTCTACGGTGCCGTTTGTGCAGAAGATTGTGTCGCTTGCGAATTCGGTGTTGATGGTATTGAGATATGGGCTGTCGCTTTTGAGGATGGAGGGTTTTGTGGAGAGCGCTGTTGATAAGTTTGTCAAATATTACGAAAGCGTTGAAACAAGGCCGGTTTTTGAGACTGTGGATGAGATGCTTAAATGGGCTGGTTTGTATAATCTCACTACGCGGAGTTTGGAAGAAGAATTGGTTGATGCCCGGCTGTCTCCATTGTTAAGGCAAGAGCTTGTTACGGTAGATTTTCCAACTTACTTTTTCTTTTTCAATTTTTGTACAGAAAGTCTTTGGTAGCTCGCTAGGATAAGTGTATCAATTGATTGATTAGCGTCTTTAGATGATCGGTGAACAAAGTATTAATATTTACGTATTTTTAATAATGTGCCAGGTATACAATTAATAATTTCCCAATTATTATTGCTAAGTGGGAGAAAATTAAATCAACCTTCTTATGAAATGAAATTGGATTGAAGTTCCATTTTCATGTTGGTGTATCTCCTTCTAACTGTGAATTCCTTGTGTTTTGCAAAATTGGGAACAGCCCGCCTCAAGCCCATAACTCGAAAAAACCCGCTCAATAACGTGTTTTAATAAAATATATGTGAACATCGTTTTGAGGAGAAATTCTTAGGGATGGTAATGGGGAGGGGATTGATATCCTCGTTATAGTTCCTGACAATCTTCAAATGCCATCGTCCATTCCCCTTCCCCTCGTAATTGTTTTAGGGGAAGGGATGGGATCCCTGAGGGGCCTCGAACTTAGAATAATAAACAATTTTTCTCAAAATAAATTTAAGTCATTGAAAAACATGTTAGTTGAACTATTACTTTATCGAGAAATCAAGAATACATATTCAAAAAATTGATAATATTTATTACACAAATCACAATTTATATACAAAATTGAAATTCGTATTTTCTGTCTTTTTATTTTGTTCGTAATTAATAAAATGATAGATAACTAATTAAAAAACGGTTATATATATATATATATTTATTTCATTTAACTCCTTATATTATTTTTTATTTTTTATTTTTATAAATGTTGAAAAACTGAATGTTATTTATTTGAATGAATGGAGTTATTCAAAGAATAGGGTCTTATATAGGCATAAGACTAACATGAATATATGAAATCTAAATCCACTCATAATTATATTGATTGTTATTTATTTGAATGAATGAAATTATTCAAAGAATAGGGTCATATATAGGCATAAGACTAACATAAATATATGGAATCTAAATCCACTCATAATTATATTGATTGTGCAATCATATCTAGGAGATTACACAATCATATCCTAGAGGTTCTAGCATTATCTCTTACAATCACTCTTATAATCAAAACTTAATTAGCTCCACAATTATTTTCCACACTCCCCCTCAAGCTAGTTTAAAGATATCTGTCATTCCCGGAAAATTAGGTCCTGGTAGCCTTTGGTAAATATATCTGCTAACTGTTCTTTGATGGTAACAAATGGAATACAGATTTGACCATTTTTTATTTTCTCATTGATAAAAAGTCTATCCACTTCAATATGTTTAGTCTAGTCATGTTGAACTGGATTATGAGCAATGCTAATAACAGCTTTGTTGTCACAATAGAGTTTTATTATATCAATTCGAGCAACCTGCAATTCCTCCAGTAATGTCTTCAACCTCATCAATTCATAAATTCCTTTTGCCATTGATCTAAACTTAGCCTTGGCACTAGATCGAGCTACTACTAATTGTTTTTTACTTCACCAAATGACGAGATTTCCTCCCATAAACGTGCAATATCTAGATCTGGACCTCATGTCTATACTTGAACCTGCTCAATTAGCATTTGTATATGCCTCTACTTGAAGATGGTAATTCTTCAAGAAGAGTAAACCTTTTCCAGGGGTGCCTTTCAAATATCTTAGAATTTTCAAAACTGCCTCTTTATGTACTTCACATTCGGAATGCGTAAATTGACTCACTGCACTGATAACAAATGTAATAATTGGCCTAGTATGAGACGTCTATTAGATTTCCTGTCAATCTTTGGTATTGACCTTTGTCAACTGAATCACTCTCAACTGTAGTCCTCAAATTTTGATTAGGATCAATCGGAGTATTTGGTGTAACCAAATTTTGATTAAGATCAATCGAAATGGTTTACAGCCTAATATAACAGCCTTTTGGAGAAGATCTAGAACACACTTTCTTTGTGAGAGAAATATTCATTTGGTTGATCTTGCAACCTCTATTCCTAAGAAGTATCTCAGTTTTCCCAAATCCATAATCTCAAATTCTTCGGTGAGCCTTTTTTTAAGTCTTTTTATTTCGTCAAAATTATTACTATAACAATGATGTTGCAACCTCTACATAAACAATCAAAGCAGTGATCTTCCCATCTTCGAGTGTTTAAAGAACAAGGTATGGTCACCTTGACTTTGAGTATACTCAAATCGATGAATTGCCCTACTAAACTTCTCAAACCAAGTTCGAGGTGATTTTTTTAGTCCATACAACATTTTTTTCTGCTTAACATATCATGAAACCAGGTGGCAACTCCATGTACACCTCCTCTTCTAAATCCTCGTGCAACAATGCATTTTTTACATCAAGTTGCTCAATATGCTAGTCTAGATTTGTTGCAAGAGATAATAGAACTTGAATTGAGTTCATCCTGGCTATAGGAGCAAAAATTTCTTGATAGTCAACTCTGTAAGTCTTTGTGTATCCTTTTCCAACAAATCTCGCCTTATATCTACCAACTGTCCCATCAGTCTTATGTTTGATTGTAAATACCCATTTATATCGAACTGGCCAACAGGACTGGAGGAATAATGGACTCGGAAACAATGGGGGACTCAATAACGACCGGAGCTTTTGGAGTTAAAGTAGAACAAATGTTCCAAAAATGATCTTTGCCCTGAATATTCTCCCCATGAAGGGGTGTTTTTGGAAAGAATGAGGTGTTTTCAAAGAAGGTAACATCCATAGACATAAAGAACTTTTTAGTTGGAGGATGATAGCATTTGTAACCCTTTTAAGTAGGAGAATAACCCAAAAAAATATACCTGAAAGCTCTTGTATCTAATTTCCCTCTATTATGGTTATGTACATGAACAAATACGACACATCCAAAAACTTTGGGTGGAAAAGAACAAAATATTTTGGATGATGGATACATATTTTTAAAGATATCAAATGGTGCTTTAAAATTTAAAACCCTTGATGACATTCTATTGATAAGATAAGTAAATGTAAAAACTCTCTCCCTAAAAAGATTTTAGAACCCCATTGGTAAACATTATCGCTCTAGTTACCTCCAAAAGGTGTTTATTTTTTCTCTCTCCTATTTTATTTTGTTAAGGTGTATCTATACAAAAAGAGTGATGTACAATCCCATGTTCAGTAAGATAGGAACCAAGAATTGTTGAGTAATACTCTCTTCCATTATCAGTTCGAATGACTTGAAGATTGAGTTTTAATCATCTTCGAAAAATTCTGAAAGTCATTTTGATGCCTCAGATTTTTTCTTGAGCAGATAAACCCAACACACATGATTAGGATCATCGATGAATGTAATGTATTAGCCCCAGAAACATTATCGATACGCGATGGTCCCCAAATATCACTATGAATAAGAGAAAAAGGTTGTGATTCCTTATAGGTCTGTGTGGGAAAATGAACACGATGATGTTTAGATAAATTGTAAGCCTCACATTAAAAATCATGAAGATTCTTATTTTTAAATAAAGTGGGAAGCAACTTTTTTACGTATGAAAAGTTTGGATGACCTAGTCTATTGTGTCAAAGCATTATCCCTTGATTTGAGGTACTTATGTGTATGTGAGATAGATTAATTGAATCACTAGGTTCACTACTTCCTTGGCACTTCCAATCAACTTTCTCGTACACGTCTTGAAATTCACAGTGAGAGAGGAAAAACTTGGCAACACAATTAAGATCTTTGGTGAATTCGCTAATTGAAAGAAGGTTATATGAGAGATTTGGAACATAAAGAACAGAGTCAATTGAAAGAGTTTTGGAGATAGGAATACATCCCTTTACCACAATAGGGGATTAAGAACCATCAACTACTTTCTCTACCCGAACAATGGGTATAATAAATATACAAATAGAGTGACTTGTCATATGATCTGTAGCTCTAGAATCTATGATCCAATGATAACTCGGAAGGCGAGTGATGTTGAAAGTAGTAGAAAAGGTACCTGATTGAGCTAATGAGTAAGAATAATATATTTGATTTATAGTGTACGACCAGAACAAAACCCAAAATAAGAGATGCAGTCGAAAGTTGGCTGAAAAAAATGAAAACGGTAGATATGTTAGCGGAATTTGCTATTTGGTGATGCGCAGATCAGTAATGAACAGTGTTCCGAGATGAATTGTGATTCAGGGATGAACAGTGATTATGGGATGAACAGTGAAACAATAAAACCTTAACTGGCTCTGAACGCCTCAAGGAAAAAAGGGCACTATTCCGGCAATAAAGGCCGGCGAAAGTTTTCGAACCTTGATTGCAACCAACAATTTGTAGACTGGAATATAAATGTAAGAGAGTGTAAATTAAAAATGGCTGATTATACGTCACATTCAAGGCTTGAAGCATGGAGGAGATAACAAACTTATTACTGGTTTAATTTACAGCTGCTGAGCTATTTGATTTTAGTTTTTTTCATTTGATTTTTGAAATCCTAGCAAGTTAGGGCTTTTCTAGTCTTATTTTGAGGTTTCAGTATGGAGTGTTTTAGATAATTATTTTGAGTACATGTTTCCCGTCTGGACTCGTCTGAATATTGCATCACATGCCAAATACATGAATTGGGGTCTATTATTGACTTGTGGGAAGCTTAGATGCACAGTTGTCTCCATCAACAATAATTTGTTTTAGTATCTTTCTTTATTTTTGTAGCGAACTTGAATGAGAAATTATGCGCAACAGGTTGGGAATTGCTTAAATGCTTTTTATTTGAGCAACTACTTTGACTAAATGAAACCTTGAGAGAATTTGCTGGCTAGCCTTGATCCTCAAGGCGCTGTACCTTGGACGGAGGTTTTGGTAAATGTGAACTTGCCTCTTTTGGATAAACAAATATCAGTGGTTATTGTACATTCTTATCCGGTTTCTTTGTATTCTTTTTTCATGCCTGAAGTTTGAGTGGAGTTTGGCTTGCACGTTCATTTGGCAGAGTGCAATAGCCGTTGTTGCTTGGCTAAGTAGTCTTATATCTGTAGCTTTCCTAAACCTCAATTTTTTGGAGGCAGTGCCTAGTATCCATCGTTTACAGCTAGATATTTAAATAACTACCTTGAACGTTTCTATAAAGTAGAAATTTTAAGAATAAAATCGAAATTGGTTGAAACATTCCTACTTCTTCATTTCAACTTGTTTTGGAGTCAGTGAAACATCTGATATTCTTCAGATCTCTTTTGGCATGTGCAGATTATCACTAGAATCAATTACGGCCAGAGTATCAGTATCAGTGGACTTGCTGGTGCTGTTTCCTTGGCAGGATCTGGAGGAGGATTATGGGCTGTCGAAGGAGGAAACTGGCAGATGGCTGCTGGACTAGTTAACCGTTCTGATGTCGCATTACACCTCCATGAAGAAATAGAATCAGTGTCTTACCTTGGAGAATACTATGAGCTTAACTCAACAAAGGGAAACAGTTATGCATGTCATATCACTGTGGTTGCTACACCACTGGATGAATTGAATCTTCGTTTCAGTCCTCCAATTTCAGTTCCGGAGAGGAGACTACAGCATACACATGCTACTTTTGTGAGGGGCGCATTAAATCCAGTGAGTTACATATTCATGCTAACTTCACACACTTGCGTGAACTTTTATACAGTTTACTCATAGAAGTTGTCTTATTTTTGCCAATCTAAATAATTGATATTTTCCTTTTTTTTTTTTAAGGTGTACTTTGGCTTAGATGGTGCTTCAAAAATACCAGAACTGGTAGCCACAATAGAGGATCCTGACCTTCCATTTACATGTATTTCAGTTCTGAAGCAACATGATGAAAATGATTTCACTTACAAGATATTCTCTCGTAAACCAATGACGGATGCGTTATTTGATGACATCTTCAGGTAATATTTTCTACTAGTTAGTAATCATCACTTATTTAGTAGGGATTTTATGGATCATAATGCCTGTATTAAGATATTATGTTAAGTGACTGCATTTTAGTTGTCAAAAGTAGCTTTAGTAAATTGAGGAGCAGCAGACACTTCTTGATGCCTTGCACTTACAGACACCTGATCTTTGATGCAAGTAAATTTCAATTGGTGTTAGATTTAGCAATTCTGATCCAAAAACCATTCAGCTATTCTTGGACATTTTGTTTCTTGTAGTGTTAGGAAGGAGACAATTCGTATAAACTGGGCAGCTTACCCTCATTACAAAGCTCCTGAAGTATTTGCACCATTCATATTAGATGGCAAGCATTTGTACTATGTGAATGCTTTTGAAAACGCAGCAAGCACGATGGAGACAAGTGCTGTTGCTGCTGAGAATGTAGCACGGCTCATCATGTCACGATTTTTCAGGAAGCCATCCTCGACTTCATCAAATTTGAAGACCTCATCTGATGGTGGGGAAGAACTGCACTTGGATCTGTAATTCATATTTATGATCAATGGATCTGTTTACCTGTGTTTTACAGGTAAAGTTTGGTGCTTCAGCTCTGTCAATATATTATTGCAACAAGTTTTTTGCTGTATTTTTCAAGTTTTTGGTTATGTATCTCACAGTTATGGGATCGATGAATCTGTTTAGATTTGTGATCCATATTTACCAAATAATTCATGTATGTCGTACATTTAGCAGAATGGAAACCCATTAAATCGAGATGGAAATCTGGACAAACCAATTACGGTTCGGAATCCTGACCCAATTGTCATCTTTACTCGGTTACCAGCTTCTTGAGAATCCAATGTGCAATAACGTTGAGTGAATAATGCAGGCAATGGCTCCTCCTCCATAACTGTGATTTAAACAGGAGTCACTAATCAGTCAATTTGAAGTTTACAAAGTGTGTGTGTGTGTATGTTGGGGGAGAGAGAGAGAAAGGGAAATACCTCTATTCTTTGTGGAGGCCTCAAATATGTCAGCAGCATCTGCAACCACACTGGAAGCAACAGGAGCTTTGGTTGGCACATCAGGAATATCCAACTTCTCTTGTTCTTCAGGTTAAATGATGGCAGTGAATAATATGTATAAATGAAAAATAATAAGTATAAATTGAAAAATATATCCATAAATCCAATTGGGTCGTGCTCGTGATGAGAAAAAAATGCAGAAATACATAGTTATTTCCATCCTTTTATTTACTATAACTTATGCTATAGAAAGGCATCGCGTTCCATATTCTGTGAGATCAATAAGATATAATCGTGAATTTACTTGATACATGGACTAGCAAATGGAGTTAGCATTGTAGTAAGTTTGCAGCATGGAATCAATCACGACCATTAACTTTAGGTCCTTTTAGATATCAACCTTCTGAAATGAGTCCGATCTAAGGGTGGCAAAACGAATTAACGAATCGAATTTGTATCGAACCCTAAACGAATTGAATCAAAATATGATGGATTCGTATTCGATTCGTTTATTAAACGAATCATAATATCAGGATTCGTATTAGATTCGTTTATTAAACGAATCGAATACGAATATTCGTTTAGTCATAATATTATTCAATAACATAATTTACCATAATTTATTTACATTAATTTTTCAATAAATATATAAATATGAAATATGTAATTAATATATTTAATACAAATACCTCACCAAATATCGATAACATTATTTTCCTATGATAATTAGCCATAATTTCTCGAATCTTAACTGAAAAATAACTGGTAAAAAAAATAATAAAACGAATCGTAAACGAATAAACGAATTAATGATCTTAAATTCGCATTCGATTCATTTATTAATCGAATCGAATCGAATCGAATTGACTCATTTATTAAACGAATCTATTTTTTCAAACTCGTATTCGCTTTAAAACAGATTGAATCAAACGAATAAACGAATCCTAACTCAAATTACCACCTCTAGTCTCACCTCATATAACTGATTGACAACACGATAAACAGGTCAAACAGAGTCCAATGCACTCACCCCCTTTGTTCCCTAAAATAAAGGCCGCATTAATTGTCGCTACCACCAGATACATATTAGACAACCCCAGCAGAATAGAACTCTATTTTTTAAGGACTTCTCTGAGAATGGGGGAACGATATGAGAATGGGAGATCTCCCCTTCTCTGAGAAGGCCCTTCTCTCTCTTTTTTTCTTTTTTTTTTTTAATTTCGAAAAAAAAAATGAAAACGGCGTCGTTTTGGCAATAATAATGGCGAATTTTGTAACGGAGTCTTGAATTGACAAAAATTGAAAGTTAGAGAACTGAATTGACAAAACATAAAAGTTAGAGGATCAGTTTTACATTTTTGCCAAATAGTAATATTAAACATTATCACACTAGAATTGCAAAACTAAGTATCAAAATCAAACTCACATCTTGGTAAGCCTTAGCTTCTTCAGTATCATCCATTAACTTCTGAACGTCCTCTAGGTTTATCTCACTTTGTAATTCCAGTGTAATTCCTACCAATCTTTATAATTCCTGCCTTCAAACTCTCGAACACAGCTTTCTGCTTGCTGGCTAATTCAACATCTGCTAACTGAAGATATCATAAGTACGTCTTAGATCTTTTATTTTAAGAAGGAAAAATGGAAATTGACATAGATTGGCAAACAAAAATCAATAACAGCATATGGGCATTCAAATGGTTGAGTAATTATAAGTCTGATAGTGAACTTTAACCAAGTAATTCAAAGAGAAATGGAAGGAAAAGAAAGAGTCAAAAGATAATGCTTTTTGATACTGTTAATATATGGGTAAATGGGTCATTTTAGTCATTAGAGTTTAGGTATAAATAAGAATGATTTATTGATGTTTTGGGTTATGCTATCATTTAAAAAATTTGGGAAATAGGATGGGAAGGGAAACCCTAAGGAGGTTGCCAACTCCTCAAAATTGTGCAAGAGCTAGTGAATTTATTCACCTTTGTTGAAGTGAAGTTGCTGGAAACTAGCCTGTACACATGCACGCAACATGCAGATCAAGCAACGCCGAAAGTTGATGAAGACCAAAGACGTGCGCCGAAAGTTGATGAAGACATGCCAACTTTGCCAAACCGTGTAGCACTGTTCACACAGTTTGGGCACTATAAAATGGAGCCTAAAATCAATTGCAAATCATCCCAGAAATCTCAGAAGTGGGAATAATAGAGAGTAAAGAGGGTTGAGAGTTTTTTGTAAAGCTTGGGTTTGTAAGCTTTGTAATTCTTTATTTTGTGTAATATAAAGAAGAATTTTCTCTCACATCTCCTCTATTGTGTGTGTTTAATCACAACAAGTGGTATCAGGAGCTAAGGTTCCATGAAGGGATCCCGAAACTCGGAAACAGAGCTTCGGTTAGAAAAGTCGGTTCCGATGAAAGTTGTCGAAAATCGATTTTGAGAATACCATTGGACTTATCACGGCGAGACGAGCACGGTGGTATTTTCCGGCGATCGATCGGAGGTCTAAGAAGTCTTCACGCGCGCCACGCGCCGGTCAGAGGCAAGCTCACTCGCCCAACAGGCACTCCACGCGCTCCAAAAGAAGAAGACGATACACGTCAGCGCTGAGCTAGCGCCCAGTAAGCACCCAGTCAGTGCCACGTCAGAGAACAGTCAGCTGCCACGTCAGCAAAAATCTGATAATTTTCAGAAAAGTCCATATATTTTTCGAAATTATATTTTAGCCCTTGAACTTTTTCAAAATTACATTTTGCCCCTGAACTTTCTGAAATTGCACTTTGACCCCTGTAATTTCTGAAATTTATAATTTGGTTCCTGTGTCGGATTTTGACAAACGAAGTGTCATTTCCACCATTTTTGACCATTCCAGACGCAGCGATGAGGTCCGTTTTTTAAAATTCTACTTAGAATTTTCATGATGGATGGGGGCAACGGAAAAATGATTTTGTTAACCAGTACAAACTATTTCACATGGAGAGGAAGGATGAAAGACCTTATGTATGTGAATGACTATGATGGATCGGTATTTCTGGAGTAGAAACCAGAAAGGATGTCCGATGAGAAGTGGGCTAATCTTCACCAGAAAACATGCAGTACTATTCGTTAGTAGATCGACGACAGTATCATAAACTATGTCAGTGAAGATACAAATGCACGTGTCTTATGGAGAAAGCTGGAGGAGCTTTTTCGAGCAAAGACTGGCAACAACAAGCTGTACTACATCAAGAAAATGATGGGGTTGAAATACCAGGAAGGTACAGCTGTGGCAGACCATATCAACGATTTCCTCGGCATCATGAAAGAACTGTCTGGATTGGGCATAGACTTCGGTGATGAGGTAAATGGCTTAATACTCCTTAATACGTTACCAGAATAATGGGAAACGTTCATATCTACGGTGATAAATTCAGTCACAGATGGGAAAGTCACTATGGAGATGGCAAAAATCAGGATCTTCGAGGAAGAAAAAATGACGAGAATGCAGGAGTCAGCATCAACCTTAACCTCAGAAGCTCTAGTGATAAAGAAGAACACCAGAAGGGGGATGAGTAAAAGCCGAGGCTCAGGTAGACCAGACAAGAACCGAGTTAAATCAAGAACTAAAGATATTGAGTGTTATCACTGCAAAAAGAAAGGCCATATGAAGAGGGATTGCTACAAACTGAAGAACGAGCAGTCCATGAGAGATGGTGACTCTAACCAAGAAAGAGTTGCTACTACCACCGACAAAACCTCCAAAGAATTCTGCATTATATACGAAGAAGATGTTGTGAATCTTGCCAACCACGAGACCAGTTGGGTGATAGATAGTGGCGTCTCCATACACGCCACATCTCGCAGAGACTTCTTTTCATCTTACACACCAGGAGACTACGGTGCTGTAAGGATGAGGAATGACGGCCAGTCCAAAGCCGTCGGTATTGGAGACATCTACCTTGAAACAGACAACGAGACAAGGCTAGTGTTGAAGGGAGTTAAGCACATCCCAGACATCCGGTTAAACCTGATCTCAACAGGCAAGCTGGATGATGAAGGCTTCTGCAGCACCTTTAGTGACGGAACCTGGAAGCCCACTAAAAGATCAATGGTGGTGGAAAAAGGTAAGAAATATTCAACTCTGTATTTGATGCATGCTAAGATTTCCAATAGTAGCATAAATACAGTTAACAGTAATAAGGCAGCCGAGCTATGGCATAAAAAGCTCGGTCACATGAGTTAAACGGGGATGAAGATACTACGCAGGCGGAATATTCTTCTCGAATTGAAGAACTCACACTTACGGAAGTGTGAACACTGCATGGCTGGAAAGCAGAATAGAGTGTCATTCCAGAGCTCCCCGCCTCAACGGAAACCGGAGGTACTTGACCTCATACATTCAGATGTATGTGGTCCGATGCAGACAAGAACACTTGGTGGGTCACTGTATTTTGTTACATCCATTGATGATCATTCAAGGAGGATTTGGGCATACACATTGAAAGGAAAAGATCAAATGCTGGGAGTGTTCAAGGAGTTTCATGCCCTGGTGGAGAGAGAAACCGGTAAGAAACTCAAATACATTAGAACAGACAACAGTGGAGAATACAGATGTCCGTTTGATCAGTACTGCAAGACGCAAGGAATCCGACATCAAACGACACCTCCGAAGACACCTCAGCTGAATGGCCTTGTTGAGAGGATGAACAGAACCTTGTGCAAAAGGGTCAGAAGCTTGCTTTCACAAGCCAAGCTACCGAAGACATTCTGGGGGGAGGCACTCAACACAACAGTACATGTTTTGAACATGTCCCCAGCGATCGCACTGAAAGGTAATGTTCCTAACCAAGTTTGGACAGGTAAAGAAGTATCATACGAACACTTACATGTCTTTGGGTGCAAAGCATTTGTACACATCCCAAATGATGAGAGATCCAAGCTTGATGCAAAGACGCAACAATGTGTCTTTATTGGCTATGGTCAGGATGATTTCAGCTACAAACTGTATGATCCTGTGGAGAATAAGATTGTCAGAAGCCGAGATGTTGTCTTCGTCGAAGACCAGACCATAGAAGATATCAGAAAAGAATTGAAGATAATGCCCCAACAATACAGAGATGTGAATCTAGAACCTCATACACCGGTGCCAGTACGAGTTGAAGATGAGGTTCCCAGACATGAGGTTATAGGTGATGAAGCTCCCAGAGATGATGATCATGATCAACCACCAGTACCAGAAGCTACACCAACAGTTCCACAGAGAAGGTCTGACAGAGAGAGACAACCTTCAACTAGATACTCTGCATATGAGTATGTGTTGCTTACTGACGGAGGAGAACCCGAGAGTTACCCGGAGGCTGTGGAAACAGAAGACAGAGAAAAGTGGGAGGAAGCTATGCAAGATGAGATGAAATCTTTGCATGATAATCACACTTTTGAGTTGGTGAAATTGCCAATAGGCAAAAGGGCTTTGAAGAACAAATGGGTGTACATGGTGAAGCAACATGAGCACACTTCACAACCCTGATACAAAGCCAGGCTAGTCGTCAAAGGATTCAATCAAAGAAAAGACATTGACTTTGATGAAATCTTCTCTCCAGTTGTGAAGATGTCATCCATCAGAGTGGTACTCAGCTTAGTAGCAAGCCTCGACCTGAAAGTTGAGCAGATGGATGTCAAGACCGCATTTCTTCATGGAGATCTGGAAGAAGAAATTTATATGGAGCAACCAGAAGGCTTCAGAGTCAGAGGGAAAGAGGACTATGTGTGCAGACTCAGGAAAAACCTCTACGGTTTGAAACAGGCACCGAGACAGTGGTATGTGAAGTTTGAGTCAGTTATGGGGGAGCAGGGATACAAGAAGACCACTTCAGACCATTGTGTCTTCGTTAAGAATTTTATGACGATGAATTTATCATCTTACTGTTATATGTAGATGATATGTTGATAGTTGGCCGGAATCAATCGATGATTGAAAATTTGAAGCAGCAACTGAGTAAGTCTTTTGAGATGAAAGACTTGGGGCCATCTAAACAGATTCTTGGCATCATGATCGGCCGTGATCGAAAAGCCAAGAAATTATACTTGTCACATGAGGAGTACATTGAGAAGGTACTTCAGCGATTCCAGATGGACAAGGCTAAAGCGGTTAGCACTCCTCTTGCTACCCACTTTAGATTGAGTACACAACAGAGTCCCTCTACTGAGATAGTGAAGGAGGAAATGAAACAAGTTCCATACACCTCAGCAGTGAGAAGTCTTATGTATGCCATGGTGTGCACGAGACCAAACTTATCACACGCAGTTGGATTGATCAGCCGGTTTATGTCAAACCCAGGAAGAGAACACTGGAATGCTGTAAAATGGATAATGAGGTATCTACGAGGCACATCCAAGATGAGATTATGTTTTGGAAGAGACAAGCCAGTATTGATAGGCTACACCGATTCAGATATGGCAGGAGATGTGGATACCCGTAAGTCTACTTCGGGATATCTGATTACTCTCTCAAGGGGATCTGTGGCATGGCAGTTTAGGTTGCAGAGATGTGTTTCACTTTCTACAACAGAGGCATAATTCATTGCAATGACAGAAGCTTGCAAGGAATTGCTGTGGATGAAGACATTGGTCCAGGAATTGGGTTTCAAGAAGGAGAAGTACATTTTGTACTGTGATAGCCAGAGTGCTATCTACCTTGGTAAAAATTCCACATTTCATTCGAGGTCAAAACATATTGATGTGAGGTATCACTGGATACGGGAAGTCCTGAGCTCAAAGCTGTTAGAACTTGGGAAAATTCACACCGATGACAACGGTGCCGATATGTTCACCAAGGTTTTGCCGAATGAGAAGCTTGAAATCTGTCGTGCCATAGCCGGGATGAAAAAACTCTCCACATAGTCAGAGTGGGGAGATACAAAGAACTACGATTGGCTTGATCCAAACTCAGGGTACATAGGCAGTCATACAGATGCATCCAGGGGATGATCCCTTTGAGGATCCGATTTGGATAATTGATGATCGGCTCAGATTTTCACGGCAAATCTTCACCGATGGGGAGATTTGTTGAAGTGAAGTTGCTGGAAACCAGCATGTACACATGCATGCAACATGCAGATCAAGCAACACCGAAAGTTGATGAAGACCAAAGACATGTGCGCCGAAAGTTGATGAAGACATGCCAACTTTGCCAAACCGTGTGACACTGTTCACACGGTTTGGGCACTATAAAATGGAGCCTAAAATCAGTTGCAAATCATCTCAGAAATCTCAGAAGTGAGAATAATAGAGAGTAAAAAGGGTTAAAAGTTTTTGTAAAGCTTGGGTTTGTAAGCTTTGTAATTCTTTATTTTGTGTAATATAAAGAAGAATTTTCTCTCACATCTTCTATATTGTGTGTGTTTAATCACAACAACCTTCAACTATCTTTGTTATTTTAGTTAATTTTCATGAATAAAAGTATCATTTCTCTTCCCTTTTTTTGTGTGTTTTGTTGTGTGATTGTTCTGTGATTTGGAGGGGTTCCATCAATTGGTATCAGAGTAGTAGTTCATTGGATCTGTGATGATTACTGTTTGTTGAGGGAAGAAGAAGCAAAAGAGGGGAAAAAAATAGAAAATTAAAAAGAATCAAAAAAAAGGGATCCAGAAACCCTAGCCCTTCAGCCACCATCACAGCCGCCACTACTACCTCGTTCACCACCAACCACGGCCACCAAGTGAAGCATGAGACACCGGCGACCAAAACCCCGCCATTCCCGTCACCAACCGTCGCTGCAAGCCGCCGCGATAAACAGCGCGTTTCGCATTTCGTCATCGTTGTCGCCTCTCAGCTTGTTTTCGTGTCGACGATCACCAACAAGAGACTCGGTACGAGCCGACGACATCATCCAGTACCACATCGCCGTCCATCGATGATTTGTTCGCCGGAATCAATAGTGGCAGATCGACAGAAAAAGTTCGTCGATCCGCCGTCTGCGGAGGGCTTCTGAAGCAGCCATCACCAACAGTGTCTTCCCCTCCACGAACTCTTCCAGATACGACCCTATCGGCCTCATTCTGGTCACCGGTGACGATTCTGATTAATTACACTTTTGCCCCTAGGTTTTCTTCTTCTTCTTTTTTTTTTTTTTTACAATTTAGCCCAAATTTTCAATTTCTTTTATTTTAGTCCCTAGTAATCTTTTTTTCCTACTGTTTTGTTTTGTTTTTTAAATTAAAAGTACAAAAAAGGGGGAAAAAAGAAGAAAGAAAACAGGAAAAAAAGATGAGTTTTATAGGAATTTCGTCCGAATTGGGTTACATACGGCAAGTTGGTTCTCTTTGTGATTATATTGACAGGTTCGATTGTTTGGCGGGATCAGTGTCCTACACATTCGAGTACCATTTAACGGGCATGTTTATCAATGGATTGCAGTATGAGTTGTATTCTGAGGTTCGAGACGGCTTAAAATACTTGACGGTGATCGATCTTGAAGGGGTCAAAAAATTAGTCTTTAAAGGGGAAGATAAATTAATATGATGAAAAGACTCTTAGACATCTTCCATATAAGTTCAATACAATATCAGAATCATTTGTGAAGTATTTGATACTTAATGATTCGACTGTTTTCTTATTGAAGAAAATTATCCTATAACTTATAGTGGAAGCGATATATGATATCGATCTCGGAAGTTAGCATTGAACCATAGATCTAAAATTGATCATAACTTACTAAAATCAAGTTTTGAACTTAATTGAGTTTTTGTTCTGAATTGTTCATAAAATGTGCAAACGGTTTACGCAGCAAAAACAAAGTGAGATTATCAAAGGTTTGACTTTTATAGTATGATAATGAAAAATGTTATATTCAATAATTTATTGTAGATTTTGTGGAAACTTATCTCTAATTGCACTAATTGAACAATTAAAACCTTTTGGATCTTTATCACTTGGTTGAATTCTTGAGGGATCCCCCGGTTCAAAAACTCCTGGGTCCGGAACCAAGAACATTGAAGAAGGAGGAGAACAAAAATTCCTTCCGAGACTTGAGTGGATGTGGATTTCAACAAAAGGAAAGAAAATGTCAAAAGAAAAAGATGAATGGTTATTTTTCCTACCAAAGGAAAGCAAAGGAAGCATAAAGAATAAAAAAAAAAGTACCTTATCCTTTTATATTAACGGGTTGGTAAACTACTTCGTATACTGTGAAGCAGCTTTTCTGATTTCCATTAAATACAAGTTGTTTCGAAAATGACTCCAAAGACATTAAATGTCCATCGATTGGAAAGTCGTTACATGTGACAATATCCCAGAATTATTTATTTTAGTTTGATAAGGGAGTAGAGATAGATGCATAATTTCAGCTTTACTCTATAAATCACGTGTTGTATTATTACTGGAATATTCCTCATCAAGTTTCTTTAGTGGAGTTGCGCTAACAGAGAAAGACTATTAGAGGTATTACGTCATCAGACAAAAATTTTAAGTTTTTCCATGGATTCCTCAAACTTAGGAGAAAACTCAGAAATCAACTGATAAACATTCAAAGGAACATAATTTCATAGTGATGTCACTCTAGAATCAATTCATTTCCAAGAAGATTCATTCTAAAACTTGGAAATCAAGAAGATTCATAATGGAGATGCTCCGATCCGAAACTAGCACTTCGGTGTTGGGTTTTCTAGGTCAAACCAAGATCATATTAAGCTATGAAAAGTGCGAATACAACAAACTGATGTTGCGGAAATACTCACTTTGATCCGCTTTTGCGATGCGAAGATAATAAAAAAAAAAAATTGCTCCAAGCTTTTCCTTCTTGTTGGTTTCGGCCAAGGTCCCCATTGTGTGCTCCAAGCTCCAAGCTTTGTGAATGGATTTCATGCTCATGAATGAGTTTCCCTATCATCTTTGAATGACCCCTTTGAGTGCTAGCTCTTGTGAAAATTTGCAACAAATCTTCAAGAATGTGAAGCCAAGCTTCACGCCACTTTGAGAGAAAATGGAAGGCCTAGTTTCGGCCAAGGAGAGGAATGAGAGAGATAGAGTTGTATTTTGGTTTCTAAAACATAATAATATAAAACTAATGCCAAAAAGTGTTACCAAAAATTGATAAAGCTTTTCCAAAAAGCAAAATTCAATTTTGGAGGCAAAATGACATTTATTGCCCACAACCACCAACATCATGAATAGTGACTGGTTGTCAATCATCAAAATGTGACTTGACATCCATCACTTAAGTGACAGATATGGATGACAATTTTACCCACAAACCCGCAAACCCGCAAAAACCCGCCCGCAATGGGTAGGATTTGGTAAATATATTAGTGGGTGCGGTGCGGGTTTGGTAATTTAAAGTAGAACCCGTTGCGGGTGCGGTGCGGGTTTGGTAATTAAGAAAAAAATGCGGGTATCTGTTGCGGGTATCCGCATACCCGCAATATTATTTTTTATTAATTAATATTTTTAGGACAATATAAAAAAACCTTAATATAAAAACAACTAACAAAACCTAAATCTAAAACATTAATCCACAGTTCTGCACTCCCACTCAGCCGCAGCCCGCAACCTGCCCAACTTCAGTAGCTTTCATGTTTCTTCATTACACTTACACCACTTGAGCTTTGTAAGCATCACTTTCATTACAATTAGCATAAAAAATATGACCAAAGATTGATTATTACTTTTTAGCTTATTATCGATTAAGTTGGCTAACTTAGATCATTATAATTATGAAGGGAAGAACTCGTTTTAATTATGTTTATATGAAAAAATAAACATATGGTACCGAGTCTTTCATACATTATGTTATCTATGTATTGTATATACATACATTGCATGTTGTATATGTTAAATGAAAAACAAATGTGAAAACTACAACTAGCAATTAAAAATAAATTATTTAATTAAAAAAATTAGATTATTAAGAACACAAAGTAATTCAATATTTTAAAAACCCGCAAAAAATCCGTTGGGTACCAATGCGGGTTTGGTAATTTATTTTTATATGCGGTGCGGGTTTGGTAATGAAAATTAAAACCCGCAACGGGTATGGTACGGGTTTGGTAATTTATTTACATATGCGGGTGCAGGTTTGGTAATGGCAAACTCGCACCATACCCTACCCACTGCCATCCCTAGTGACAGATGATGTGACGCGTGATGTGACTTGTGGGCCGCACTTAATTCGAAATGCGAGTGGGCCCGCAAACACTCCCGGGCTCGGGTTCGCAAATTCCGAATTAACAAATTTTCTGTTACGACGTAATTAAATCAAATTTAATTAAATAATTATGCATAGCAAAATTACTATTCACGTCGCTAGCGAATTAATTCAAAATTAACTCGTTCGCCCGAATTAAAATCCAATTTTAATTCCGCATCGAAATCTAATTTCGTTTAATATATCGAATATATTATTTTATCGATTAATTCCAAATTAATCGTTCTCTCTCTTTAAATAGTATTTTATCCCAGATAAAAAATCTCCGTAATTAATCCTAGATTAATTTTCTCTCTCTATTAATTAATCCCAGATTAATAATGTGCGAGTTATACATCATCGGTGAATCTTCGGGAAGCGACCCATGAGATCCCCAGATATGTTGGCAGTAAATTCGGTCGTCGGACTATCCGAATACGTACGTACCTAGTACTACATTTTTACCGATTTACAAGACATGGTTGGCTTCTAGCAAAGCACCGTGCCTACCCAATTCTCCAGAAATATTCTTAAATGAATATGTAATCTATATCAGGCGTAGTATACGTAGTATTGCGTATTGCGATCCAGTATCTGATGTCACATGCTAGGCCTGAGGCTGGAATTGTGTCTGCCCCGTACGAAGCACATATCGGATCTCTGGTAACTAGTCTCTATAATCAGATAAACATGACCTAGTCATATTATCCCGATAGTTGCAGCATATAAGAGCACCAGTTCCGTATCCTACGTGACCATCATCTCCATATGACTGAAGTGATACTTCCATCTTGACATCACACCCAATACACTACGATTCTCAATATACCCAGAAGAGGCGTACACAGAACCTGTTAAATCCCTGAACGACCACAACCAAAGTATATTGATTGTCGCAAGTATTAGCGATGCAAGTCTCAGGTTAAGACCAAATACACCTACCCTGATTCGGACTTCCATAGACACATAGTCATACTACTAATGGAATTCTGAGGGGTCTATCCAGAGCGAAGCTGTTTCCGTACCATCGGTAAACACAACCTCCTATTACACTTGCATGAGTATCCAATACCCAAATATATGAGAACTATGCCGTTATGCTCCCATAACACGCACAAGTGCAATACTAGTCTATTCCGCATTATCGATGTCCAATCTCGATAATACTACGATTAGGGATATTTTAATGATTAAATATTAGTGGATTAATACTGTATTAATCCGGAACTAATCATATGGACTTTTATCATTTATATATCTCGGTAATCCAATTACAAATGATAAAAGAGCAATTTCCTTTGTCACATAGTTAATTTGTACAACAACACCATGTTCTGTACAAATAGTAATGATATGGGTCATAATTGTCCAACATTCGGAGCCCATATGGCAACACGCCAAAGTCTATAGTTAGTGGACTTTAATAACAATACACTTAACTTAACATGAAAGCTTAGTTTAACATGTATAATAACAAGTGTAATTAAAAAAGAATAATTATATTCCACCAAATCATACATGTTGTTGATGAGGATTTCTGCGGCTAAGGTTTTTGAGTAGGTCGGTAAGGGCAGAGAAGGAAATTCTCCTCATCCAGAGGACCGAGGGTCAGAGGATAGTTGTCGTTCTTCAACCCGGCATGGAGCTCGGGTCCAGTCTCCCAGATTTGACCGACCAGAGGATGCAACATGGTACATACTTCAGAGACCGACAACATCGGAACCGAGGCCGACCACATCAGATTGGAAGCTCGGTTTGGTCTTTCCCTGCCTCCTGGAAAGAATGGGTGAGTTTGGATATCTCGGGTCAGGACGATATCCGTTTGGGAAGCTCGACATGTTACTTAGCCGACCTCTTGAAGACCGACACAAGATCAGAATGGTTGGTTTTTTCCTTCGACACATGTCATTTTTCAAAGGCACTTTACAGGCTGGCACTATTATTGTTGCGTGTGGCAGTGGAGAAAATAAAGTGATGTGACAGGCCGTCAGGCGACAGGTTTGCTTTCGGCGAAGACAGTCTTGGGGCAGAAAGCCCGTCAATCAGTCGGAGACCACGCGGGAAACGTCATAAAGTTGGGGGAACAATGCTGTAATTCTTTAGTATATAAAGAAAAGTTAGATTCATTCGTGAGGGGGGAGCTTGTAATAAAAAAAAAAAGAGAATGAACACAACTTGTAAAAATTATGAAAGCAAACAGCTCGGTTTCATCAGACCCTTCCTGGAAACAGGTCGGCCGAGCTCGTTTTGGTAATAAAAACAACCCCCCACCATTTTGTGCCCGTGGACGTAGGTTGGATTTACTCCGCCGAACCACGTTAAAACTCTCTTGTCAATATGTGTGTTTTTCTCGCCTTTTACTATATTTGCCTTTGGTCTCCCCATAACCAAACAAATTCAAGGTTGAAGGATGGTTGTCTCAGGAGGGTTATCTCGAAACTACCCATGGGACTAAAATCATCCGTAAACACATGTCAATATAACAAAAGACAAATGTTCAACATCCATCTAATATAAGTCCAGCAGTAGACAATAGTCAATTGAAGAGAGAAAACCTCCACTGACATCAAAAATATGAGACTATAAAAATAAATTAAGATCTCTGAAAGAAAGGTTCAGAAGTTAACAAAAAAAAATATATAAATTCATAGAAAATAAACAAAAGAAAAGAATTTATTTTAACTAAGGAAAAAAAAGATTATAACTTAAGCTTCGTAGTGTTAATCCTACATGAAGTTTTTTTTTTTGGTCTCGGAAACAAGCAAAGAAAATCCTATCAAGCATTCACTTCCCGACCCAGATCAGAATAAGACTTTGAAAGGTAAAGCTCAAGATTTTTGAAGATATGTAATCTTAACACTTTTTTACGCCTTCAATTATAAATATTAAAAATGGAAACGTCACATGATAACTCGAAAACTACAACATTATATTATAACTTTCCAATAAGAAATCTCTCATTTTAACAAAATGACAACCAAACTAAAATATAAGAAAAATAGATATTACAATGCAATATGTTTTGTTTTGTAGTATATTAGAGTTCGTATTTTCTGCCTTATTAACTCGATCATTTTTTTTTCTTTTTTTATTAAAATGAATGATCTCTCATTTGAATAGGACTATATACACCTACGATCATATTATTTAAACTTAATTTTTTGACTTAAATTAATTTATCAAAATTTAACAATTAATCTCATATAATTTAATGGTGGATGAATTCACATCACTATTTTTTTTTAAATTTTAAATATATATTATTGAATTGACTTGAATAAGCATTGCATATAGTATATTTATTTTCAACTTAAAATTAGGGGTCGGCAAATTAATTAAACCCAACTGAATTGAACCGAAAATATCGGTTCGGTTCGGTTTTTCAATTTATGTTTTAGTTAAACCGAACGGTTTGGTTCGATTTGATCTGAATCGTGAATTAGACCCGTGAATTGATCGGTATGTAAAATCATAAAGTGAATCGATCAAATCGATCAGTTTTGATTCGATTCGATTTTAACCATTCAATTCCAATCGGTTGAGAAATTCTTAAACCTAATGATTTTCGGTTTGTTTCAGTTTAATTCAAAACCAAACCGATCCGATGTTTGCACACCCCTACTTAAAACGTCCTAACTTAGCTATGTTTTTATCATGCATAATCTTATAACTCAGCTTTATATATTTAAAACCTTAAATAGGATAGATTTACTTTCAAATATTTGAATAAAACTTAATTTCTAATCTATTGTAAAAATTGCACTTAATTTTATTAAATATATTTTATTTATCTTTTTCAGGGTCCAATTAGGACCCACTAAGCCTAGAAGAGGGACCCTACTTAACGGCCCACACCCATAGTCATCTAACACTTTTGAGACATCGACACAAATGGGTTTTGATAGGGGTGGGTAAAATCGATTTCGATTCTAGTTTCAAGTGGAATCAGAATCTATCCGGAAAAAAATGATTCCTAATTTTTTAGAACCGAAACTTATTTAATTAAATGATTTACCCTATTTATCGGTTCCTAATCGGTTCTAGGTTACCATATTTTTCATTTTTTCAAATAGTTTTTGTTTCATTTAAAAAATAATAATAATTGATAATTGAATGTATCATTTGATCAATATATGTTTAATTTGGGATTTGGGCGAGGTGAATATATATTATTTAAGTAAAAAATTTGGACTTTCCTTAAATTTTTTAACAAACAAAATTAATTTTGATTTTATAATATAAAAATTGGTTTCCGATTCCCACTATAATAGAACCGGAACGGGACTGAAAAATCGGTTCCTAATATTTTGAAAATGAAAACAACTCTAAAGGAAGCAGTTCCGATTTCGGAACCAGAAAATCGATCTAATTCCATGCGATTTCAGGTAGAATCGAGACCGATACACACCCTATCTCCAACTCTATCTCACTCTTAAGACTTAAGAGTATAAGAGCTTGAGAACAGTAGAAACTAAGCCCTGCTTGCAAAAATTGCACCCAGTTGATATGGAAAACAATCAACCTTGCAAAAATGAAAGCCAAGTGTGAACAGATGTAAACATAAAATGAGAAAATAATAAAATATTATTATTATTGTTAGATGCGTGGAGGGGAGATATAACGGAAAGTCAAAGATGGCAACTTCGAAGGTTGTTGGTAGACTTTTAAGATAATAAAAACAAAAAGATTCAAAGTATTTGTACGAGTCAACCATATATCCTTTTCTCTTTCTCCAATCTTTTATTGAATCTGTTTTTGCAAACCCAGTTCATATATATGATTAAGTAATTCAATTTCTTCTTAGTTAATAAGCTCCGAAAGAAAGCGAGTAATATCATTAATCTTGATTTTCATGGGGATCACAACACAAATGATCCCAGAGATGGATTCCGGAGAGAAAAGACTGAATGAGCTTGGATACAAGCAAGAACTCAGAAGAGAAATGGTATTTTTATTTTTCATTCTTTTGTTATTTTTATTTTTGCTGTTTCTGCTTCTGTTATTATTATTATTATTTTTTTTGAGGTGATGTTTTGAAGTTGATCTGTGTTTTTTTTTTTTTTGAACTTTGGTGCAGACTTTGTTCAAGACCCTTGCTATATCATTTTCTACAATGACACTTTTTACTGGGATTACACCTCTATATGGTTCAAGTCTTCTGTATGGAGGACCTGCAACTCTTGTTTGGGGATGGGTTGTCGTATCATTCTTCACTTGGTTTGTTGGATTTGCAATGGCTGAGATCTGTTCTTCTTTCCCAGTTTGTCTCTCTTCAATTTTCATTCACTATTAATAAATACATGGGATATGAACTGTGTTTGTATTACAATGCATATGATCTTTATTTAGGAATTCAAGGATTCTATCAGAGGGGCCATATCACCCTTTGGTCTGAGACTGAGATAGCCTCTGCCCCTGGATGTCACCTTGGATTCTCCTTATTTATACATCTTCCTCCTTAGCTGTAATGAACTGACTTTTTTTTTTTATTGGTTGTAAATTGAACAGACTACTGGTTCTCTCTACTTCTGGGCTGCACATTTGGCTGGTCCCAAATGGGGGCCATTTGCATCATGGTGTTGTGCTTGGCTTGAGACCATAGGGCTCATTGCTGGCATAGGCACTCAGGTTGTATATATTCACTTTCAGAATGAAAAAAATTGATAGTTTTTTTTACCAATTGAGATTATAATTTTGACAAAGTATTCACTTTGGTTTTGAAGGCATATGCAGGATCACAAACATTGCAAAGTATCATTTTACTATGCACTGGGACAAATAAAGATGGAGGATATATTACTCCTAAATGGCTATTTTTATGTATGTACATTGGGCTCACTCTCATATGGGCAGTGCTCAACACCTTTGCATTAGAAGTAATTGCCTTCATTGACATTATTTCAATATGGTGGCAGGTAAAAGTTACAATTATGTTTTCTTTTGATTTCTCTATCTTCTCTTTAATGAAATAAAAGCATTATTTGTTCATCTATCATCTTTTTACTGTTATTTTGTTATCATTCTCAGTGCGGATGCCCGCTAATATATTATCTAGATTTTGAACCATAATTTTCAAAATATTCTGCCTAAAGTGGTTTTGAAGTTGCTTAGGGATTACTAAAATAGTGTCCTTACCAAATGAAGTGCATTTTTTTTCAATTAAAAGTATTTAAAATGAATACTTATAGTAGGAAATTGAGAAATTTGAAGACTGAAATTGTGATTCTTACTTATAAGATGAACTATAAAATGAAAGTTGATCAAATGCTATGAATGAGACTGAAATTGTGATTCTTACTTATAAGATGAACTATAAAATGAAAGTTGATCAAATGCTACGAATGAACCAGAATATTAGCCAATAAACTTGTGGACATTCATTTCTAATTACCAATTGGATCAGTTGGGATGCTAAATCTGTTTTATTCCTAGTTCACATAATTTGTCCGATTTGAACTTCTATATACAGAAACAATAAGCAAATTATACTGATCATTATATTAAATTTCTACGTTGGCAGGTTGTTGGAGGATTAGTCATTGTTATAATGCTTCCCATGGTTGCTCTGACAAGACAATCTGCTTCATATGTTTTCACACATTTTGGAACGTCGCCTGAAGCAACCGGAATATCAAGCAAACCTTATGCAGTCATTCTATCATTTCTCGTCAGCCAGTACTCGCTATATGGATATGATGCTGCAGCACATTTAACTGAAGAAACAAAAGGTGCAGACAAGAATGGTCCTATTGCTATTCTATCTAGTATTGGAATCATCACAGTATTTGGTTGGGCTTATATCTTGGCTCTTACTTTCAGCATTCAGGTATGACAGCGTAGCTTATTCATATTTATTCCTGTTTCAAGTTGTTTGAATACTAGGTTGACAGTAAAATGACAGGCTATTAGAAATGGTCAAATGTAGTTTTTCTCCGATAAACTATTATGCACTGTATCTGTACCTGCTGATATGTGATTGCAACTCTTCTTTCAGGATTTTAACTACCTTTATGATACATCCAATGAGACTGCTGGTGCATTCGTTCCGGCTCAAATACTGTATGATGCATTCCATGGGAGGTATAATAATTCAACTGGAGCAATCATCTTACTATTTGTCATATGGGGTTCATTCTTCTTTGGTGGCCTTTCCATCACTACAAGTGCAGCCAGAGTTGTAAGTTGCCAACTTGTCTCATCTAACAATTTGTTTATAGCCTTGATTTCCAGATATTACATGATCAATCCTGCATTATGTAATGATTCAGGTTTATGCTTTATCGAGAGACAAAGGAATTCCATTTTCATCGATTTGGAGACAAGTGCACCCAAAGCACAAAGTTCCTTCAAATGCAGTGTGGCTATGTGCAGCAATCTGTATTATTCTTGGACTTCCAATCTTAAAAGTCAATGTGGTCTTCACTGCCATAACTTCTATATGTACAATTGGCTGGATTGGCGGGTATGCGGTTCCAATCTTTGCGAGAATGGTAATGGCTGAGCAGAACTTTAAAGCTGGACCATTTTATCTGGGCAAAGCTAGCAGACCAATTTGCTTGATTGCCTTTATATGGATTTGTTATACTTGTTCAGTCTTTCTTTTGCCGACTTTTTACCCTATTTCCTGGGACACTTTCAACTATGCACCCGTAGCTTTGGGTATCGGTTTGGGTTTGATCATGCTGTGGTGGTTGTTTGATGCAAGGAAATGGTTCACTGGACCTGTTAGGAACATTGATCATGAGAATGGCAAGGTTTAACTTTTATTCTAATCTCAAATATTCACTAGTGAGAGCCTTGTGCACTAGATACGACCATCGGAACTCATACTTTTATATTCATCTATATTTTTATTTACAAACTTCGAGTAGACTAACCGGAGTATGGGATGAGCCTTATCGCATCCAAAAAATTTATGACTGCATTTTATGATAAAAATCAACTTATATATACCAAAGTTGCTTATTGAATGCGATTTTATTACTGCACGCAAGTGCACATATCGTTCAAGTAATATAGTGACAAAAGTCGGATGTCTTAACCACATAAACTTATTATTTCTCTTATTAATATTAACTAACTTGCTCAACTAAAACTAAACAATTGTTGAAAGGAGGAGTTGATTAAACTAATTTAATAACTGAAAATCTAAATAAGCAATGAATAACAAACTTGGGGGGAAAACCTTATATGATAGAAGAACTTAGGGTTGTAACTTCACCTAAGCACACAAACAATGAGTTCAAGCACTTTTCATTCAATTGAGTTGTTATGAATTATTGACTTATAACACTAAATTATCTACAAGTCTCTTTCGATGGCCAGGTAGATATATTCAGATTAAGCAAATTAATTATATGTCTATGTTAATTAGTTGAAACCAAATTCATTAAAGTCAGGTTCTAATGTTGGCTATGCATGCCTTGCAGGTATATTTCTATCATGTAGGGAAATCTATTCAAAAGAACTAGATTATGCACTATTATTCCCACAGCTAACCCAAATTTCATTCGTCGAGTTCCTAAGGATTTACCACGACTATTCTATTATTGGTCAGATAATAAAAGATGCATTTAAACACAGAGAATAATAAATAATTCAATAACAAACTCAAAAAGATAAAAAATTGCAACTTAATTAAACACAGTGCTTAAGATCCATTGCAACCCTAAATTAATGATTTAGCTACTCATGATATTCAATAAAAAAGATAATCATTGATACAACCCTAAATTAATGATTTAGCTACTCATGATATTCAATAAAAAAGATAATCATTGATACAAGACAAGAACTCATAAAGATAAAGCTGGAGAGAAAAGAGAAGAAAGAACTCTCATTTGCAGTCTTCGTCTTCATTCTCTAGCACCGGTTGAAACACTTCGTTCTTGCCTTGATTTAGGTGGTTTTCTTTGCTATGAGGCTCCAAAATTGTGTTATGAGGCTTCCATTTAGGTTTATGGATGAACTTATGCTTATATAGGAGGTTTGAATGGGCTTTCCTAATTAAAAATCGAGTTCTGGACGAAGTAGGACAACATTTTCCATGTTGCGACGCGTGTCACACGCAACACCATCATCGGTGGGTCGCGATTGTAGGGGTTGGTGCTCAGAGCGCCAATTCCCGGTTGTATTTTGTTAAATACTTCTGTAAATGTTTATTATCAGTAATAATATATGCAGTTTCTATAATATAATCTAATCTTTTATATGGTAAAGACGTAATGACCCTAGAATGATTAGTCATGATACAGTTGCAAAAGCGTCGCAACGGACATTGAGTTGTATCATGACGTTGTCATTCTCAGACAGTTCCTGGTCAAGGTTTACACTACTTGGTCAGTATAGTAAACCCGTTGAGACCGGTACATGTCGTATACTGGAATATATGATTCCAATGGTTTCTCAATGAACCATAAGTCTTGGAGACTAGTATAGACATGTAGGTTTTATAGTGGATAAACACTGAACGACTCACCGAAGATTCTTAATGGATGGTACACCAGCGTCAATAAGAATCTTCTTGGGTTGAGTAGCACTTGTGATTCTTAGACTTGAGATGCCATTGTGGGCACATGAGACATCTTCTACACTTAGATGGCAGTCACGTCACCGATCTATTTAGATCAGACCTCCGCCTGTTCGTTGGGTGTAGATAGATCCTCAGGGTGTCCTATGTGTGTCAAGATAGGATCCGTCAGTTCTGTGTACCAGAGCATAGGTAGTCTATATGATTAGCAATCAGATAAAACCATGGGCCCGTGGTAAGTTTAGAAGCTAGTTCTAAACATTCTTTTTGAGATTGCTAATAGAATAGTCGACTGGATAGTCCCGATAGAGATTTGACGTTTACATCTATATCTCTGGGATTTATTCGGATACCTGTGACGGAGGGATTATACATCTGCCATGACCTCGACCTGTATGGTTCAGCGAGATTATCCGTGATCGTCATAATCTACGGGTGGATAGATTATGGACATGAAATTTGATTTCATGACGGAAATACTTGAACCTAGAGAGTCTCAATAATGAAACATACTCGTAGAGCACTAGAGCAACATAAATAAATAATATTGATTATTTATAAAGTCGTTTAAAGGTTAAACGCAAGATACGTGCAAAAGGGACCCGATAGTCATTTACGTAATTATTGTGTATTTACATTTAATACTTGATTAAATTAAGTACACATTAATTAATAGTCAAAATGAGATATTTGACTTATTTCCTAAATGAATATATGTTTTTAATATTAATGTAAATATTATACATATATTTAATATATTTGTATTTGATTAATTAATTAATTATTTAATTGTTAAATGATTAAATTAATTAAATATAAATATTTTACTTTAGGATATTTAAAGTAAATGATTTAGTTGCCATATTTGACTAAAATAAATATCTAATAAAGGTTATAAAAGATATTTATGCAAGTTGATTACTAATAATGCAAATGAAATTGAAATTACAATTTTGGTGAATTTGGTATGCTAATTTCGGCCAAGTGCAAAGTTGCACATATAAATTGTTTTTTCATTTTTCATTTCATTAACCTAATACACTTTACAAAAACAAAACTCCATTGAAGAAAGACAAAGAAAGAAAGTGAAGGAGAAAAGATAAACTTAAAGAAAAAGCTTGGATTTTGTAAGTTTCTTAAACTTACTATTAGAAAGGAATTTATTCCTTAGGATCTAGGCTACCTCTCATGAGTTTCTTAAGTTATTCTTTTCTTTATTTCTTGTGTTTTTGATGATGAAAATTGTTTGAAAGTGTTGAGCATGTATGGTGAAGAAAGGATGTAACTATTGTAGTTATATGTATTCTTTTATGGTTTATGAAACCATGTTGCTATTCTAGAGTTGTTGACCCACTCTTAAATGACCTAGATTTGATCTTGAGTTGTTTCATTGTGTTGAGACTTGAATTGGATGAAAGATTGATGATTGAAACATTTGATTTAATGTAATTAGCCTAATTTGTCCAATTTGTGGAAATTGAAAAATTAGGGTTCTTAACTAATTCCAAATTTGGGGGTTTTCATATATGTTGAGCATTTGGGTGTGTATATGATGCATGCAAAGTTTCATGTTGATTGGATTTCATTTGATGAGTTTTGAAGCATGAAATGACCAAATGGTCAACTTGGCACCATTTGGTGCTCTCGGCTTTGGATGAAGAAATTGGGGATTTTGGTTGCTTTGGTGTTTTGATGTTTTGAACATCATAAGTTCATCTTAGAAATGATTTAGAATCATTCAAAATTGATTGGATCAATTTCGGACTAAAACGGACAAAAATACAAAGCAAGGGTATTTCGGTAAATTCACTCAAAAATGTTTTATTGAATTTATTTTCATAATTTGATTATTGGAATATTAAATAAATATGTTTATTTAATTTATCCGAGAAAAATTTTTGAAATCTGAAAATCGGATTTTCACTTTTCCGCTTTCGCTGCGTTACCGGATTCACCCCCTAAATAACCCTTCAAAATGGTATCAGAGCGAGTCTGATTCTAGGCCACTTAAAATGCTTAGCCTACATTGAATCAATGTTTAATCATGTTTTCTTCTTGATTTATGCATGCTTATTAGGAACTATTTGATTAGATTTAGGGTGTATGACACTTAGCGGAAAATCCCTAATAATAAGGTTTTAATGTAATTTGTATTTGATGCATGTTATATGGTCCGTCTTGTCAATACGGTTTATGAATATCTCTTTGTGACTACATCCGAGACCGTGCCTCTGCTGTGAGGGTGTAGCCGATAAAGATTTATTTATACCGGATGTATATCTGATACTAGATAAATTCAAGTAAAAGCGGAATTCTGAACGTGCCCTAGCTGTCAGGATTACGTAAGTAACTTGAGTTTATCATTGACGAGTTTTACCTTGGTACGTCTCCTTGTGGGCCTGCCTTCGCAGCGACAACGAGAAACGGCCAGGACCGGATACTTAGGAGTCACTGTTGAGTGATTGACAAATGAGTTGTCTACCTGATGAATATACGTAGGCGAGACCGTGCCTCTGCTGTGAGCTGAAATATATTCACGGGATCCACCTTTCACTATTTATATTTAATTTAATTATTAAATATTTGTATTCTGTTTTGGGATTACAGTATTGCATGATTTAGTGGGAGGGGCATATTAGATTAAAAATCCATGATCTAGTTTATGCTTATGATATTATATGAAACTGCTTTATTTCTGCTAACCGTTTTTCGTGATCTATATGATAGATTTGCGATGGCGGGTCAATCCACAAACCAGTTTGCGCGTATGTTAGATGCGAACAAACTAAAAGGCGCTGAGAACTTTACGGACTGGGAATTGGATTTGAGGATTGTCCTCGATTCCGAAAAGTTGGGTTATGTTCTTGAGGGTCCGTTGCCCCTTGCAGTGGGTGAGGACTCTTCAGGAGGAACGCCAAGTTTTTGAAGCTTGGAAGAATGATGATTTAAGGGTTAAATCATACATCCTTAGTTCGCTCTCTCCGAAACTCAAGCAACAATACTATGGAACATCAGATTCCTATAGTATGATAACACGATTAAGACAATCGTTCGAGAACCAGGAACAGGTTATTGTTCACAAGGTCGCCATGGAACTGTTCCATGCGCGTCTGGATGAGGGGCAAAGTGTTAGCCCACATGTTCTTCAAATGATCGATTTGATCGATCAATTGAGGCAACATAATCTCATCCTAAATGACATTCTCGGTAGGAGTGTCATTCTTGGTTCTCTGCCAGCTTCATTCCGCCAGTTTGTGATGTACTTCAACATGCACGGGACAGTCTGCACCTACCAGGAGCTACATAGGATGTTGCTCACGGCAGAAGAGGATCTGAAGAAGGGAGTACCGACTCGCCACCTAGATCTACTTCTCTCTTCTTCTTTTCCCTAGGAATGTCCAAGGGAAAGAAGAAGAAAGGGAAGAAGAAGAAGCCTTCGGTCCTCCACAGCAGGCGAAGATAGCTAAGCCCAAAAGGGCTTCTGAAGACAAATGCCACCACTGCGGCAAGGTCGGGCACTGGAAGAGGAACTGTCCAGATTACATTGCTCAGATCAGGAGAGACAGAGCATCTACATCAGGTACTTTTATTTTTCCAGTTATTGATTTATCTTTGGCTTGTGAAGCCGTTACATCCAGCTGGATTTTAGATTCTGCTTGTCCCATTCACATTTGCAATTCGTTGCAGGTGCTGAAGGAAAGTAGGAGGCTGAAGCCAGGGGAGATGCAGTTGCGGTTCGGGAGTGGAGACTCTTTGGATGCAGTTGCAGTGGGAGTATGCGAGATCTCATTGCCGAATGGGACACTTTTGTTAATGACTGTCATTTTGTACCGGGATGTGTCGCTAATATTATATCACTTTTTGTACTTGATACAGAAGGATTTTGTATGAATATTAAGAATAGTTCTTTGTATTTATATGATAGAAATAATATTCAGATCCTTGTTGTCCAAACCAGCATGGTCATTACACATTGCAAACTTCAAAGATATATTAAATACTGGAGTTAATAAACGTAGTTTACCTGTAATTAATAATACTGAACTTTGGCATATGAGACTTGGTCACATTGGCGTTAAACGCCTTACCCAATTGGTTAGGAATGGTTTGATATCAGATCTTACCATTGAGTCCTATCCAACTTGTGAATCCTGTATTCAGGGTAAGATGACCAAAGCCCCATTTTCTGGTGTTGGACACCGCGCCACAAACTTACTGGAACTCGTACATTCTGATGTATGTGGTCCACTAAGTCAAACTGCTCACAGTGGTTATTCGTACTTCGTTACCTTTACCGATGATTTGTCACGGTACGGTTATGTGTATTTGATGCGACATAAATCGGAAACCTTTGAAAAGTTCAAAGAGTTCCGAAATGAAGTAGAAAAACAAACTGGTAAATATATTAAATGCCTTCGATCAGATCGAGGCGGCGAATATATGAGTGGTGAGTTCATGGATTATATGAAGGAGAATGGGATTCTCGCTCAATATACTCCTCCAGGTACACCACAGCACAACGGTATCTGAAAGGAGAAATCGGACTTTATTGGATATGGTCCGATCGATGTTGAGTTTCACAGATTTGCCCTATTACTTATGGGGTACTGTCTCTTAACAGCCGCACATCTTTTGAATAAGATTCCTTCAAAGGCTGTTCTTACGACACCGTATGAGATATGGTTCGGTAGGAGACCGAATCTTAATTATATTAAGGTTTGGGGTTGTCCTGCCTATGTCAGGGTGACTCAGCAAAGTAAGCTTTCGCCTCGAGCAAAAGTTTAGGTTTGTTGGATATCCCTCAAATACGAGGGGATATCTGTTCTATGATACCGAGCATCGAAATGTCTTCGTAGCTCGCTTCGTAAAATTTCTAGAAGTAGATTTTTGTCAGAAGGTAGTGATCATAGAAGGGTTGAACTTGATGAAGTCCAACCTGAAAACAACGAACCAACGGAGGAACCTGAAGTTCAAGTAGATGAAGGACCTTCAACACACACACTCCGTAGGTCGGAAAGGGTATCTAGACCTGCTGAACGCTTGTATTTGATACAAGAAAAGAGTCTGGATGTTCTCTTAGTTGAAGAGACAGATCCTTTCACCTATAGAGAATCGATGTTGGACATCGACTCCGTGAAATGGCAAAGTGCCATGAAATCCGAGATAGATTCAATGCATGAAAATCAAGTTTGGGACTTGATTCCGCTTCCCGAAGGAATTGTTCCTATCGGTTGTAAATGGGTTTACAAAAGGAAGCGCGGGCCTGACGGTAAGGTTGAAACTTACAAGGCCCGACTGGTAGCAAAAGGTTACACGCAGCGACCTGGCGTCGACTACGATGAAACTTTTTCGCCGGTGGCAATGCTTAAGTCTATCCGGATTTTGCTTTCTATAGCTGCGTATCATGACTACGAGATTTGGCAAATGGATGTCAAAACGGCTTTTCTAAATGGTTTCTTGATGAAGAAATCTATATGGAACAGCCGGAAGGTTTCACATCCAGCCAAACCTCGGGTATGGTTTGTAGCTTAAGAAGTCCATTTATGGACTTAAACAAGCTTCACGAAGTTGGAATCTTCGATTCGTCGAGATTATCAGATCGTCTGGTTTTCTTAAGAATTCGGAAGAATCCTGTGTGTATCAGAAGGCCAGTGGGAGCATGGTCGTATTTTTAGTCCTGTATGTTGATGACATCCTAATCATTGGGAATGATTTAGGAATGTTACAAAGCGTTAAAGCATATCTCTGTAAGAATTTCTCCATGAAGGACCTGGGAGAAGCTTCCTATGTTTTAGGGATAAAACTCTATCGAGATAGACAAAGGAGGCTGATTGGGTTATCCCAATCAACGTACGTAGATAAGATCTTGGAACGGTATAGCTTTGGTAACTGTAAGACAGCAAACATACCTTTCAGACATGGGATTCATCTTTCTAAGAAGATGTGTCCACAAACAGAAGATGAGAAGGTTAGAATGTCTAACCAACCTTATGCTTCGTGTTTGGGTAGCATAATGTATGCCATGTTATGTACGAGGCCTGATATCAGTTTCGCTGTTAGCGTAACTAGTCGATATCAGTCCAATCCAGGTAATGACCATTGGATGGCCATTAAACATATCCTAAAGTATCTTAAAGGTACTAAGGATAACTTAATAATTATGGAGGAAACGAACTGCAGGTTAATGGGTATACAGACTCCGATTTCCAATCGGATCCCGATGATAGAAAGTCTACATCTGGATTTGTCTTTACCCTTAACGGAGGTGCAGTATGTTGGAAGAGTTCCAAACAGGGATCTACAGCTGATTCCACCACTGAGGCGGAATATATTGCAGCTTCTGAAGCCGCAAAAGAGGCTGTGTAGATAAAGAACTTTATCACAGAATTGGGAGTTGTCCCAAGTATCGAGAATGCGATTCCGTTATACTGTGATAATACTGGAGCCATTGCGCAAGCAAAGGAACCGAGGGCGCATCAGAAGTCGAAGCATGTGGAACGCAAGTACCACATCATTCGAGAGATCGTGTCGCGAGGGGATATTGTCGTGTGCAAGGTACCGAGTGAAGACAACGTAGCAGACCCGCTGACGAAGGCCATACCTCCGAAGTTGTTTGATAAACACGTGGAGTCGATGGGTATTAGATACAATCGATATTGGCACTAGAGCAAGTGGGAGATTTTGTAGGGGTTGGTGCTCAGAGCGCCAATTCCCGGTTGTATTTTGTTAAATACTTCTGTAAAACGTTATTATCAGTAATAATATATGCAGTTTCTATAATATAATCTAATCTTTTATATGGTAAAGACGTAATGACCCTAGAATGATTAGTCATGATACAGTTGCAAAAGCGTCGCAACGGACATTGAGTTGTATCATGACGTTGTCATTCTCAGACAGTTCCTGGTCAAGGTTTACACTACTTGGTCAGTATAGTAAACCCGTTGAGACCGGTACATGTCGTATACTGGAATATATGATTCCAATGGTTTCAATGAACCATAAGTCTTGGAGACTAGTATAGACATGTAGGTGTTTATAGTGGATAAACACTGAACGACTCACCGAAGATTCTTAATGGATGGTACACCAGCGTCAATAAGAATCTTCTTGGGTTGAGTAGCACTTGTGATTCTTAGACTTGAGATGCCATTGTGGGCACATGAGACATCTTCTACACTTAGATGGCAGTCACGTCACCGATCTATTTAGATCAGACCTCCGCCTGTTCGTTGGGTGTAGATAGTTCCTCAGGGTGTCCTATGTGTGTCAAGATAGATCCGTCAGTTATGTGTACCAGAGCATAGGTAGTCTATATGATTAGCAATCAGATAAAACCATGGGCCCGTGGTAAGTTTAGAAGCTAGTTCTAAACATTCTTTTTGAGATTGCTAATAGAATAGTCGACTGGATAGTCCCGATAGAGATTTGACGTTTACATCTATATCTCTGGGATTTATCCGGATACCTGTGACGGAGGGATTATACATCTGCCATGACCTCGACCTGTATGGTTCAGCGAGATTATCCGTGATCGTCATAATCTACGGGTGGATAGATTATAGACATGAAATTTGATTTCATGACGGAAATACCTGAACCTAGAGAGTCTCAATAATGAAACATACTCGTAGAGCACTAGAGCAACATAAATAAATAATATTGATTATTTATAAAGTCGTTTAAAGGTTAAACGCAAGATACGTGCAAAAGGGACCCGATAGTCATTTACGTAATTATTGTGTATTTACATTTAATACTTGATTAAATTAAGTACACATTAATTAATAGTCAAAATGAGATATTTGACTTATTTCCTAAATGAATATATTTTTTTAATATTTAATGTAAATATTATACATATATTTAATATATTGTATTTGATTAATTAATTAATTATTTAATTGTTAAATGATTAAATTAATTAAAATATAAATATTTTACTTTAGGATATTTAAAGTAAATGACTTTAGTTGCCATATTTGACTAAAATAAATATCTAATAAAGGTTATAAAAGATATTTATGCAAGTTGATTTACTAATAATGCAAATGAAATTGAAATTACAATTTTGGTGAATTTGGTATGCTAATTTCGGCCATAGTGCAAAAGTTGCACATATAAATTGTTTTTTCATTTTTCATTTCATTAACCTAATACACTTTACCAAAAACAAAACTCCATTGAAGAAAGACAAAGAAAGAAAGTGAAGGAGAAAAGATAAACTTAAAGAAAAAGCTTGGATTTTGTAAGTTTCTTAAACTTACTATTATAAAGGAATTTGTTCCTTAGGATCTAGGCTACCTCTCATGAGTTTCTTAAGTTATTCTTTTCTTTATTTCTTGTGTTTTTGATGATGAAAATTTGTTTGAAAGTGTTGAGCATGTATGGTGAAGAAAGGATGTAACTATTGTAGTTATATGTATTCTTTTATGGTTTATGAAATCAAGTTGCTATTCTAGAGTTGTTGACCCACTCTTAAATGACCTAGATTTGATCTTGAGTTGTTTCATTGTGTTGAGACTTGAATTGGATGAAAGATTGATGATTGAAACATTTGATTTAATGTAATTAGCCTAATTTGTCCAATTTGTGGAAATTGAAAAATTAGGGTTCTTAACTAATTCCAAATTTGGGGGTTTTCATATATGTTGAGAATTTGGGTGTGTATATGATGCATGCAAAGTTTCATGTTGATTGGATTTCATTTGGATGAGTTTTGAAGCATGAAATGACCAAATGGTCAACTTGGGCACCATTTGGTGCTCTCGGCTTTGGATGAAGAAATTGGGGATTTTGGTTGCTTTGGTGTTTTGATGTTTTGAACATCATAAGTTCATCTTAGAAATGATTTAGAATCATTCAAAATTGATTGGATCAATTTCGGACTAAAACGGACAAAAATACAAAGCAAGGGTATTTCGGTAAATTCACTCAAAAATGTTTTATTGAATTTATTTTCATAATTTGATTATTGGAATATTAAATAAATATGTTTATTTAATTTATCCGAGAAAAAGTTTTGAAATCTGAAAATCGGATTTTCACCGCTTTCGCTGCGTTACCGGATTCACCCCCTAAATAACCCCTTCAGCGATGCCCATCATACGCATCGCGACACGCCCAAGTTTGCTACTCTCTATCTTGATTTTGTGAAGATGCGCGTGACCGGCATTGTCACACGCGTATAACGCAAGCGCACGTATCGTTTAAGTAGTATAAAAAGTATCGATCCCACAAGGACTTAATACCTAAGCTATTAATTTATGAAGTCAAATGTTTACGAGTATCTAATAGATTGATTGATTGGATGGTGATTTTAAATTTAAAAACAAGTAAATAAAATGGCGCGAAAGTAGGTTTAGGAACATTCAATATTAAGAAACTATCTAGGGTTGTGAATCTTTCCAATATCTTTTAAAAGATGAGGTGTTTATTTTATGTTTGTGTAATATATTAGTTTACTAACCTAGAACACGAAATTCTGCAAAAGCCTCTGTCGATGGTCGGATGCAAATACCCAGTGTAACCCAATTAATCATATGTCTATGTTAACCAAGTTACCTGAATTCATTAAGATTAAGGTCAATTGTGGTTGCCCCCGCCCGACAGGTATATGTTTATCCCGTAAGGAAATCTATTAAAGGGTTATCTATCTTCAAGGAAGATCGTGGGCTATTAAGTCTAAGGCTGAAACCTAAAATTCATTTGTCAAGTTTATTTTAAGTTTACCAGATCAATCTTATTAATGGCCAGTTAACAAGAAGCATTAAGTTTAAGACTTACTAAGTAAACCTTTATATTACTCAAACTATAAGATAACCCCTTATAACCCAGTGATATTGGAATTCATCACAACCCCAGATAACAGACTTAGTTACGACACATATCTAAGGCTAATAAAAGCTTAAATAAAATAAAAGACATAAAGTAAATGCTGGAAATTAAAAATGTATAAGTACAATAAAAGAAAATGCTGGGGTTATAGGATCCACTTTTAATATTTCAAAATTAGAAATCTCATTTATTCTCAATGTTTACTGATTAATTAACCAGACCATAAAGGCGGTAATTTCATTTGTCTCAATTAAATCCAACCGACCATATAGGCGGTAAAAATGTTATTACCTAAACCGACCATATAGGCGGAAACTACCTCTGAAATGAAAAACCGACCATATAGGCGGTAAATAAGGTTGTTACTTAAACCGTCCATATAGGCGGTAACTAATTAATCCAAATTTTCATTAAAATAAGGGAGATTTATCTAATTTATTATTTTAAAAGTCTTACCTTTTCACCCTAGCAGAATGAGATTACCTGCTCATGCTATAAATGAAAACACACAAAATTTTATTAATAAAATAAAAAGAAAATACAAGAAAACTTAAATAAATATACAAGACACTTTCCTTTAGGTTTTCATGAAGAAATTCCTCTAAAGCAAGCATGGAAATTTACAAAGTTTAGCTTGATATTTATAGGAAAATCTAAAGGCTTACACCAATTTCTCCACCAATTGCTCCACTAAACATGACACCAAACATGACATCAAACATGACACCAAACATGGCACCAAATCCTCCACCAAATATGCAAGCATGTTTGGTGGAAGTTTGACAATTTTTATTTTATTATTTTATTATTTCCACGGCTAACCCAAATTTCCTTCATCGAGTTCCTAAAGATTTACCACGACTATTCTATTATTGGCCAGATAATAAAACATGCATTTAAACACAGATTTACCACGACTATTCTATTATTGGCCAGATAATAAAACATGCATTTAAACACAGAGAATAATAAATAATTCAATAACAAACCCAAAAAGATAAAAAGTTGCAACTTAATTAAACACAGTGCTTAAGATCCATTGCAACCCTAAATTAATGATTTAGCTACTCATGATATTCACTAAAAACGATAATTATTGATACAACCCTAAATTAATGATTTAGCTACTCATGATATTCAATAAAAAATATAATCATTGATATAAGACAAGAACTCATAAAGATAAAGCTGGAGAGAAAAGAGAAGAAAGAACTCCCATTTGCAGTCTTCATCTTCATTCTCCAGCACCGGTTGAAACACTTCGTTCTTGCCTTGATTTAGGTGGTTTTCTATGCTCTGAGGCTCCAAAATTGTGTTATGAGGCTTCCATTTAGGTTTATAGATGAACTTATGCTTATATAGGAGGTCTGAAGGGTATTTCCTAATTAAAAATCAAGTTTTGGATGAAGTATGACAATATTTTCCATGTTTCGACGCGTGTCACGCGCAACATCATCATCGGTGGGTCGCGACGCCCATTATACGCATCGTGACACGCCCAAGTTTGCTACTACTCTCTATCTTGATTTTGTGAAGATGCGCGTCGCGACGCATTTCCAACGTCGGGACTCGCAGGCTGACTCTGAATTTTGTTCAATTCTTCTTCGTATTTACCAATTCATTCCCGTTAAGTCCATTTGAGTCGTGATATAATTTTAACCAGCAAAACATACCCAAAACACATCAAAGCGCTTATAAAACTCGAAATAAAACACAAAATATTAAGATAAATGGATGGTATATATATATATATATTAATATTATCCGCTTATCACACCCCAACTTAACATTTTGCTAGTCCTTGAGTAAAATAAAAAGAAATAAAATAATAAACTAAAAACAAATTAACCTAAGCCATTTTCGTAGGGATCACAATTGCATTTAGTGTATGCAACAAGCCTTTAAACCCCTAAGCAACCCTGGTGGAAGAGTTATAGTCTCGTGAGGGCTTACAACGACGACACCCAAAAACGTCATCTAACACACACATGGAATCACACAGAAATATAAAAAATAAAATAAAACTAATAAACAAAACCATCTTGGGAGTTACATATAAAATCATCCTCAGAGAATGCCTAATAACGAAACCAAAGAATATTCAAAATACTCAACACAACTCAAATCCAAGTTATTGGATTAATCATCAAAGCTAGACTCACAATGTGTGTGTGAAAAGGTCAGGTCACAACTCTATTCTTAAATAAGTTAACTCAGTGATTTTATCTCAAAAATTGGTATCTGATAGTTTAATGAGTCTCTTACGGGGACACTCTCTGAAAGTTGGAGAAATTACAATGGTGAATGCCAGAAAGGAAAGTAACTCCAAGGAACCCATAAAATATAACCAAAAATCCAACCAGACATCACCTATATCAGGCCTACTTTCTCTCTGACCAGAACATATGGCCGTATATACCTTTAAAACCATAATTCCGGCTGGACATGATACAACTGTCAGTGAGCAAGTAGATTGTCAGTTATTAAAGTTAAGGGACGTGATTATGCCGGCCGAATATAAAATTCAAATTGAATATCCAACTAGACATATATTGAGCTGTCAGCCCACGTGCAACATTAAACTAGATGGAATTACAGGCTTGATTACGTTCAGCTGGATATTGCCAAATTACTAGGGGTTGGAGGAGGATGATGGATTTTTCTCCTCCTTCCATCCTCAGTGTTAGTGTCCTACACATGCCACAAGATCTCTAAACATGATTCGTGTGTGAATTATCAAGTGAAGTTGCGGAAAAAACTGACATTGATGTGTTGATAAATTTCCAAAATTTCCTTTGAAAAGATGAAGGTCCAAACTTTAATTTGTTGTTCCAACTCTTGGGTGAGTTTCCCTATCACCTTAATCAACTCTCCAAGTACTAGCTTGACCAAAATTTTGAAGCAAAATTTGCAATCCAAAGAGAGAAGCTCACGGCCAAAATGGGAGAAAGAGATAGTGATGATGAATAATAAGTCAAGTTGGTGGGTGTGTTGTTTAAATGAAACATTTAAGAAACCCAACTACTTCCATCACACTTTGAAAAGTTTATGTAAGTAAACTGGGTCCCACAACTTTTAAATTCCAAATTTAAGTTGGCTTCTCCAACACACAACTAGACTTGGGCCCGGGTTCGTTTAATTCCGAATTAAACGAATTTACCGTCGCGACATAATTAAATCCATTTAATTAAATAATTATACCTCATAAAATTATTACGATAGTCGCTTTCGAATTAATTCCAAATTAATTCGTTCGCCCGAATTAAAAACCAATTTTAATTTCGTATTGAAATCCAATTTCATTAATATATCTGATATATTTATTTTATCGATTAATTCCAAATTAATCGTGTTCCCTCTTATATACGAATTTAATCTCAGATAAATTCTTGCCGCAATTAATCCCAGATTAATTTTCTCTCTCATAATTAATCCCAGATTAATTCTATTCGAGTCAAATGTCATTGGTGAATCTTTAGGAAGCGACCCTAGAGATTCTTGGATATGTTGGCTGTAAATACGATTGTTGGACTATCTGACATGTGCGTACCCCGTACCACGTTCTCACCGATTTACAAGACATGGTTGGCTTCTAGCAAAGCACCATGCCTACCTAATTCTCCAGAAATATCCACCGAGGAATATTATCTGTATCAGGCGTAGTAATACAATGAAATGCGTAATACAATCCAGTATCGGATGTCACATGCTAGGCCTAGGGATGACTCTGTGTCTGTCCCGTACGAAGCATATATCTGATCCCGCGTAACTAGTCTCTGTAATCGAAAAGCCATGACCTACTCATACCTTCCCGATAGCTGCAGGATTTAAGAGTACTAGTATCGTATCATGTGTGACCATCATCTCCATATGACTGAAGGAATACTCCCATCTTGACATCACATCCAATACACTCCGATTCTCAGTAAACCCAATAAGGCGTACACAGAACCTGTTAAAGCTCCGGACGACCAATACCAAAGCTAATTGATTATCGCAAGTACTAGCGACGTAACTCTCAAGTTAAAAATCACATACACCTACTCTGATTCAGATTCCCATAGACACATAGTCATACTACCAATGGGATTCCGATGGGGTCTATCCATAGCGAAGTTGTTCCCGGTCCAACGGCTAACAGAACCTCTTATTACACTTGCATAAGTATCCAATACATATATATATATATATATATATATATATATATATATGAGAACTATGCCGTTAAGCTTCCATAACGCGCACAAGTACAATACTAATATATTCTGTATTATCGATGTCCAGTTTCGATAATACTACGACTATGTATATTTAATGATTAAACCGTTCGTGGATTAATAATGTCTCATATCTTATTAATATGATTTAACCATAGAGACTTTTATCATAAATTATATATATCCAAGTAATCCAATTACAATAATGATAAAATAGCAATTTCCTTTTGTCACATAGTTAATTTGTACAAAAACACAATGTCTTTTACAAATAGTGATGCTATGGGTCATAATTGTCCAACACTCAGCCCCCCTCTTATTACACTTGCATAAGTATCCAATACCTAAATATATGAGAACTATGTCGTTAAGCTTCCATAACGCGCACAAGTACAATACTAATCTATTCCGTATTATCGATGTCCAGTCTCGATAATACTACGACTAGAGATATTTAATGATTAAACCGTTCGTGGATTAATATTGTCTCATATCTTATTAATCCAATTTAACCATATGGATTTTTATCATTAATTATATATATCCAAGTAATCCAATTACAATAATGATAAAATAGCAATTCCTTTTGTCAAATAGTTAATTTGTACAAAAACACAATGTATTTTACAAATAGTGATGTTATGGGTCATAATTGTCCAACACTCAGCCCACATCCATTTCACTATAAAAAGAATGGACTTTTTGAGTATGAGGGGCTTATCAATCAAAATCAATTGGCTAATAACAGTCTGGAAAAGAAACAAAAATCTTAAGAAAGATAATAGTGAAAACCTTCATCCCCTTGGAGTTCCGTACGCTCTAGTGTGAATCTAGCATCAACCTAGTGATCAGAATTGTCGTAAGAGTTTAGTTACATTGAAAAAAGGTACGACCTGAGGGCTTTTTTATGATATTTCTTCACATTTGAGATTCATGTTTTGACACAGTATCTCTGGTCGGAAGTACGCCACGTCCGACCAGACATGCACATACTGTCAGCCGATTGCATACACATCCAGATGTGCTTACTCTTTGTACCTTATTGCATGCTTAGTTATTTCATATGTTAATTATTGTTATTCCCTTATGCATGTTTAGTCGCTTTGTGCTACTACTTTAATATGTGACAATCATGTGTTAAATTACTATCCAAAATAATATGAATACTGTGCTATGCTTAATGTGTGATCTCTGAACGATGTTCGGCCTGACAAGCATTATGTCCTACCTGACATGATTTATATCCAGCCCTATGATCCCATGGTATATAAGATGGAAACCTGAACGTAATTTCCATAGTCGATTCCTAAGAGACGATAGTATGGTTCATACTTGGGATACAACGTCATGTACTGCTAGGGGATAGCCATTTCATTATGAATGTATCATAATACCTGTTTATTGGATTTTCTATCATTAGTATGTTTTTCTGTGTTTTTCGACCATGCAGTATATCCGGCGTGACTCTATTCAAGTCTGGCCGGACATGAGCAACTATATCCGGCCAGACCTCCCTAAGGCTAGGCCCACCGAATGCATGTTTTAACTTGTTTGATTGTTTTCATAATATTTTACTTATCGTTGTTGGAATCGCTATTATTTCAATATTGGAATAATTATTACGTAATGTTTATCATGCTATCTTTTGCTGTTGTTACTTTGATCTTGTGCCTCTAAGCAATGCGTTATGTCTGGCCAGACTTCCCGCAAGTTGGAACTTGAGCATTTATCCAACCTACTAGGGCCATGTCTGGCCGACCTCTGCGAGGCCAGGCCCGTATGATGCTTGCCTAGATCTCATATTTTATCAATGCTGTAATACTTTTGTTGGAGTTGGTACTTGGAGCGCCAATCCGAATAATGTATATTACATTATATTTTATTAATTATTAATAAAATAACTATATTTTTATTTTATACCTTATTAATGGTATTGTCATTATGCATATTAGATTGATGTATAAATATACTAAGAATGACATCGACCTTAGAATAGTCATATATTAATACATGACACTAGGTGGTCTGATATTGGGATAAATATTACTATTATAAACTATTCTTATAGTGTGTGTTTGTCTATATATATATATTCCTAATCGTTGATTTTGGAATACGGTCGAATTCCTATAATCTAGAAGACTAGCACATGTCGTATATTAGTATTGGAGTTCCAATGGTTTAACCCAATGGGTATTGGTTGAACCGAATACTGAATGACTCACAGGTGATTTCTAATAGTCAGAAGTATACACCACAGTCTATAGGAATCTCCTCGAGTCGAGTACCATATGTGATCATTTGACTATAGGATAACATTGATTTTGTGTGAGATCCTCCACACTTTGATGCCATGTATGTCAGAAACCCTTCATGGTCTGGCCTCTAGATATTCGTTAGGGGTGGACCGATGCACTCGTTAATCAAGTGCAAATAAAGATAGGATCCGTAAGAGGTTTAGGTATCCATGTGAGTAAGTCACGATTATTAAGACTTTGGCCAAAGTCGATCACCTATGGTGGATCACATCAGTTATAAAGAATCGTGGACATGTCGACATGAGATGTGCTCCTTGAAAACTTGATGGTGTATTCTATATTTCCTAAGCACAACTCGGATAGCCTACGACAGAGGGATTGTTAAACATATGTGACGACCTCGACTTGTATAGTTTAGAAATGTCATTCGTGTTCTTTGTGAATTTAGAGGTGGTCGAATTGCGTACATATTAGTTAGGTTTATATGACGAACGTGTCTGAACTTAGAGTGTCCCAATATAAAGTGTACTCATTGAGCACTTGGGTAGCCGGTTAATTTTGATAAATGATAATATTCGATATTATAATTATCAACTAAGATAATCAAGTGTTATTGGATAACATTGATTATTTACTTTGACTTAATTGGATAAATTGGATTAATTCAATAATTACACAATGACTTAATTGTAAAATCATAATTATCTCTACCATTTAAGGATATTATGGTAATTATAAATATGTAATTATAGGTGTTTTTGGCTTGATTTAATTGGACTAAATCAAAGTGGCAAACATTGAACTAATCCATTTCCTAATCTTTTTCTTGATTTAATTGGATTAAATCAAAGTGGTAGATAAATGTGATTAGTCACACCTAATGATACATATTTGGACAAATTAGATTAAGCCCACATAAAAGTTAATTAGAACTTTTATTAATTAAAAATTATCTAAGTTTTGCTATAAATAGCAAGTTTTATGAAGGTTTTAATTATGCTTAAGCATAAGCAAAATGAGCTTGAGAATGCTAAGTTAAATACAAGTAATTCTTGGAGAAATTAGCCTAAGTTAGAGAAGTGTTTAGAGATGTTTTAGAATTTCTCTACAACATTTCATCTTAGAGAAATCAAGATTGGATCTTGGAGTGTAGCATGCTTGCATTGGAATCAAGATTTGATCTTGGAATGAAGCTTGCTAAACCTGGGAAGTTCTTCAATAATTTCAACAAAGAAAATGAGATTGGATCTTTGTATCAAGCTTACTAGGTAATGTTTGATCTTCTCATACGCCATGTTTTTCATTGGTGAGTTTTCATTAGTGAGACATATAGTGATGAATCATGTATTGGATGCATAATTACATAGCTTAAAGTTGGAATAAGGCTAATGAATTGTGTTAGGATACTTTGGAAGTATAAACACAATATGCTAGTAATTGGGTGAGATGTTCATGTTGGACATGGAATAAAGTACTAACTTCCTCAAAGTGTTGTTTATTTCAGTTTTGTCACAGAAATTATATTTATATTTCAAAACTATTGTATGATGATTTTTCCATTTTATTTAATATTAATAGTTATCATTTCAAAAATAGATTACCAATATGCAAAGGAAACTAGGAAATAACTTATATATGTTAAGACTGTTAACACCTAACTCACCACTCAACACTGAGATGTTTAAGGTTGACAAACCCAAAACTAAACGGAAAATGATTTCTCACAATAACACATATTTATGGCATCTTAGACTTGGACATATTAACCTTGACAGGATAAACATATTAGTAGAAAGTGGATCTTTTAAGTTAGTTAAAGAATTACAACTTACTAGTTTAAGAGTCTAGTCTATAAGGTAATATGACCAATAGACCTTTTATTAGAAAAGGGCTAAGAGCCTATTAATCACTTAGTGGTTATGAATAACGACATCAAAATTCTACGATCAAATCGTGGAGGAGAATTCCTCAAAAATAAATTCAAAGAGCTCTTAATTGAGCATAAGATGTATCCCAACTCATAACACCTGGAACACCACAATAAAATGGTGTTGCAGAAAGGAGAAATCAAATCCTATTAGACATGATGATATCAATGTTTATTGACAGTGAGACTATGGATGAATTCTTATATAGTCTAAGAAGAGATCAAATTGTTTGTATTTCTTGAGGATGACTATATGTGAGAAATCATACCTTGTAGTAAATTGGTACTCGATGGGTTACTTTCTGGTTAGACCAATGCATGATCAACAACAGTTGTTGACAATTAAAATAACGTAACACCTTTGAAATTTGAGCATCAAATGCAGTAATATCAGAAGAGTCTACTACATAGACGTAGAAGGAGGGTTGTGCGACAACCTGATAGCTATTGGTTTGGAGAGGCAAGAGTTGTCACCTCCAATAATGATGTAGATGATCTATTGAGCTATCATAGTACAATGGATGATCCCGATAAAAAGGAATGGCTTAAAGCCATGAATCTTGAGATGAAGTCTGTGAACTCCAACTCAGTCTGGGATCTTGTAGGTCAACCTGATGGGGAAAAACCTATAGGTTGCAAGTGGACCTACAAGAAGAAGAGATGAGTAAATGGGAAGGTACATATCTTCAAAGCTATGTTAGTGGCCAAAGGTTATGCCTAGTAAGAGGAAGTTAACTATGAAGAGATTTTCTTGCCAGTAGCCATGCTTAAATCTATTTGCACTCTTCTATCCATTGCCACATATTATGAATATGAGAAATGTCAGATGGGCGTCAAGATAACATTCTTGAATGCTAGTCTTGATGAGAGCATCTATACGGTGCAACCAGAGAGATTCGTTGTCTAAGGTCAAGAGCAAAAGGTTTGCAAGCTACAAAGGTCTATTTATGAATTAATCTGAATCCCGAGTGTACTACGAACTCTTACATGGCAGGCTATGTCCTTTGATTTACAAAGGTGAGATTGGTGAAGCATTCCCGACCAATAACTACGTATTTTGGGGACATGGTTTGATGTGTAGCTGGGGACATTTTACATAGATATGGAATCCACTCCGTCTTGGGAGAAGTAGATGAGTATCTTAATGGTTGATTCGGTACTTGAACGATTAGAGCACTCAAGTCTTTCTATTAGGAATAGAAAGATTAATATTCATAATAATTATGAATAAATCGTTCATTAGAGAATCAATGGTACTTATGGCACAAAATAATTAGAGGAGTATAATAGATATTATGACCCGCTATAATTATGAGATACTCGTGGAGGGTCAATCTGTATGCAGTGATTATATCGGTGGACGTCGATGACTTTCAGTATAAAATATATCTGCAGTAACGAGAGTGCAACTTCATGTATTTAGTGGAATAACCTAAAGTTAATAATTCAGAATATTCAATTAAAGATTTTTAATTAATGTTTCGAGATTATTGGAGCTCGGAACTGTAGGTCAATTTGGTCCTCATGTTAGCTCGTTACACTATAGAAATCCATGGAATAATTGGATAGTCCAATTATGAACTCACTTGAAAAATATTAAATAATTGAAAATTATTTATTGATATAATTATTAATTTGATTAATAATTATATAATGTCACATTTTGTAATTATATATTAAACTGTTTAATATATAGTTTTTATATTAATGATTATTAGATAATCATTTAATATAAGATTTGATTTTTAAATTAAATTTGATTAATTCAAAATCAAATATGTAATATGTATCATGATATAAGTTACATGTTAAATTTTGATTTCAAATTAAATGATATTTTATATTATATTTAATTTTTGAAATTAATAATTTTATTGTGACAAAAATGTCATTGGCCAATATTTATACGTGTGATTTGGGTTAGGGTTAATTTTATAAAAGTACATTTAATAAACCTAAACCCTACATATAAATATAAAAGTTTTCTATTCACATTCTAACCCTAGCCAATTTTTCATATTTTCAATGAGATTGAAAAAGAGGAAAAAAGAAAAAATGGCGTGGAAAATTTCATGTAAGTGAGTTAACCTCGAGCCCACCCTTACGGATTTTTGATATCAAGATATAATATAAAAGATCGAATAGTGGATCCGATCCTTAATACACTCTCACATCATCTCGAGTGGTGGATCCGATTCTTGATGCACTCTCACATCATCTCAGAGCGACAAAGAGAATTTGATCTCATTCTCATTCGGTAATTTGACTTTGCCCTTATTTTGTCCATATTCAACATTCAATTACATGGCATGTTTACTATGACATGGCTGAATTTTGTTCATTCGAGTTGCGCATGTGGAGGGCATGATGATGATCAACAAAGTGGCGCACTGAAACCAAAGTGGATGATGCAGAGTGCGCAAAGTGGAATATCTTCCTTATATGATTAATAATTTATTTATCCCATCAATGATTTTGTTTATCATTTACAAAGTGGCATGAGCAAGAATGGTGTTGTTAATTTGGTGTCACTAAACAGTAATATAAACATGCAAATAAACAGATCAAACAACAAAAGTAAATCTAGATGCAAGAAACCCTAAAAAATAGAAAACCTTTAAAACAAAACCTGGAAATCAAGTTTATAGATTCAATCCAAGTTGAGATATCTCTGTCCTTAAGAACTTATTGGCCCCGTCACAGGTGCTATACGGATTCGCAATTGGCCAATGTCCTCCCATGATAACTTGGTTCCTTCTTGTCCAAAGAGCACTCTTTGACAAGTATTCGAACTAGGAAATGTGGTGAACTCTCTCTAAAACAAAGAAAACAAATGTCTCTTCCAGAATTCGGATATCTTTTTCTGTAATATTTTGGATATCAAGCCTTCTTATATAAGGCATGGAAGGGTGCCAATAGGGCACCCTTTGGGATGGGATGCAACCCCCCAAAGGGTTGTACCCCTTACAAGCACCCAATCAATCCAAAAGACAGAATTACCCTTAATGAAATAATTGAAGAATTTCCTACAATCCCCCACAATTCTTCAAATATTCATAGAGACACTTGAGAGAGTTACCATGAACTAAAGCTGCATCGAAATAGGTAGCTTTCACCTTGAACCTTTCCTAGTGAGTGACAATCGGATTTACTAGGCAAACCAGTGACCTATAGTCTTGAACTGTTCTGCCGTTGGTGTAAACCAAGACAATTGCCAACATACAGCTTTAACTCGACCATTTTCCCGTTCTATGGTTGTGTTCATTTTGGCCCTGAACAACGGTCCTGGATTCATCAAGCACTTTAGGGTAACCCGCCTTTAAAGGTTCCCATGGAAGCGGCCTCACTTCTTACTTGAAATAGGTGATCTACTATGAAGAGGTAATTTGTCTTTACCCCCATTAGGACTCATCTCCTAATATAGTGATCATTAAAAGCCTTAGCTTATCCTAACCAATGACAGACAGCACTCAGCGTCATTATCGGAATGGGAAAGAGTACGAAACTCTTCAGTGCTTGTTTTGAATTGCACAAAGTTTCTGTTGTCCCTTTTGAACCTAGATCTTGGGATCTCCAGTCAGCTAGGTTGGGTTTCCACAGTGACAATTCTTAGATTATAGGCTTCAAGCCCATTCCCCTCGATGACTTCTCAACTTGCTCTCGAGGTAAACCTTTAATTAGTGGATCCGCTAGGTTTCCTTCGACTCAACATAATCGATCGATATTATGCTACTTAGAGCAGCAGTTGACGTGGTATTATGTCTCCGACGTATGTGTCGAGACTTACCATTATACATTGTATTTTGGGCTCTCCCAATAGCCGATTGGCTGTCACAATGTATGCTAATCGCTGGCACCGGTTTGGGGCCAACTAGGAATATCCTCTAGGAAGTTTCTAAGCCATTCTGCTTCTTCCGTTGTTTTGTCTATTGCTATGAACTCTGATTCCATAGTAGACCGGGCAACACATGTTTGCCTCGAGGATTTCCATGACACGGCTGCATTACCAAGTGTGAAAACAAATCCAACCGTAGATTTGGAATCCACTGTATCAGATATCCAGTCAGCATCGCTGTTTCCCTCTAGAACAGCAGGATATCTCTCGTAATGTAGCCCATATTTTGAAGTTTCTTATACCTCAAAACACTTACTATGACTTTCCAGTGGTTATGTCCTGGATTGCTAGTATCTCTGCTAAGCCTATTCACAGCTTGAGCGATATCAGTTCGTGTGCAATTCGTGAGATACATCAGACTTCCGATGATCCTTGAATACTCTAATTACGATATGCTTAAGCCAGTATTCTTTGATAAGGAAGAGTTAGGTTAGCTACTCCCAAATCTTTCATATCAAATTTACTGGATAACACTTTCTTGGTAGACTGAATCAACTCATGATTATTACCAATTATCAGCATATCGTCTACATAGAGACATACAACGACATATCATTCTTGAGTTGATTTGGCGTATATACACTTATCACACTCATCGGTTTTAAACCCACTTGACAACATCTCTTTGTCAATGTTCTCATGTCATTGTCTAGGTGCTTGTTTTAATCCGTACAAGGATTTTACAAGTTTGCACACCTTCTGTTCTTATCCAGGAACATTAAACCCTTCTGGTTGTTCCATGTAAGTCTCTTCATCCAATTCACCATTCAAGAATGACGTCTTTACATCCTTTTGATGTATTTCAAGACCAAATATAGCTGTTATAGCTATAAGCATTCTACTGATGTGATACGAATCACTGGTGGATATGTGTCAAAGTAAACAAGGTCTTCTTTCTGTCTATAATCTTTTATGACAAACCTCGCCTTGTACTTATCTATTGATCCATCCATTTTCATCTTTCCATTTGTAGCCAGTGGCTTACAACCTGGTGGAAGATCAACCAACTCCCAAGTATGGTTCTGTAGGATTGAATCAATCTCACTGTTTATCGCCTCTTTCCAAAGAGGTGCCTCCAGAGAAGACATTGCTTCTTTATAGCTTTGAGGCTCATTTTCTAACAAATATGTCAGAAAATCGGGTCCAAATGACTTAGACGACGTCTAGGTTCATTTGCCTCAACATTTCCATGTTGATTTGACTCTTGGTCAACCTGATCACTGTCATTGACAGTATCAACAAATCTTTTGAGAGACTCTCTTCTTGTCTTTCCTTACAAGGAAATGTCTCCTCAAAATATTGCATTCCTTGACTCAATCATCACATTTGGATTGATGTCAGGAATCTCATTTTTGTGTGCCAAGAATCGATATGCATTATTGTTGCAAGTATATCTGATGAATATACATACAGTCAACAGTTTTGGGTCCTATTCCACCTTCTTAGGTTTAGGAACCATTACTTTGGCAAGACACCCCCACACTTTGAGGTATTCGTAGGAAGGTACGAAACCTTTTACAATTCATATGGTGTCTTGTCTAGTCTTCTGTGAGGAAGCTTGTACAGAACGTAGTTCGCGGAAAGCAAGGCTTCCCCCCACAAGTTCTGGGGCAGACCCGAACTTGTCAACATGGCATTCATCATTTCCTTCAACGTTCGGTTTTTGCGCTCCGCAATTCCGTTCTGTTGAGGAGAATAAGGAGCAGTGGTTTCGTGAATAATTCCGTGCACAGAACAATATTCACCGAATGATGAAACATATTCACCACCACTATCACTTCTGATTCTTTTGATTACTTGCCAAGTTGATTTGCAACTTCGTTCTCAGTGTATAAAGCTCTCAATAGCTTCAGCTTTGCTCCTCAGCAAATACACTTAACAGAATCTTGTGCTTTCATCGATAAAAGAGACAAAGTACTTTTTACCGCCTCTTATTTGCACAATATTCATGTCACACACGTCAGTGTGTACAAGTTCCAAGGGTTCAGAACTTCGTTCTATGATGTTCTATGTATTTTTTGCTTTAACACATGCCTCACACTCATGTTGGCCATCAATGCAAATTTAGGTATAAGGTTCATGTTAATTAATGTACGCATTGTATCATAATTAACATGTCCTAACCTCTCATGCCATATATTTTGTGACTCAATAATATAAGCAGAAGTTTCAGCTTTATTAATAGCACAATTGACAGTCATTGAAAAGACCCTCAGCGAGGTATCATTTTCCTACATAGACATCATTTTTGGTCAATACAATCTTGTCAGAAACAAATACAAACCCGAGACCGAGTTCTTCCGAATATCTGGAACATGCAAACATTCTTATATGTAAGCTCCGTTCTGGATATCATTTTCAGAACTACTGTGCTTTGTCCAACCACTCTAGAGGTAGACGAGTTTCCCATTGTCAGATGATCGCCGCCATCGACCTTTCTGATACGAGGAAAACATCTTGCTATCAGCACAGATATGACGAGTAGCCCTAGTGTCTACCCATCATTCTCTCGGATTCCCAACCAAGTTGGCTGCAGTTACCACTGCTTAGAGATTCATTTCTGAAATCTCATCAGTTAACTGCTCATCTTCAGCGACATAGGCCTCATTTTTCCTGCCATTGTCCTGAGATATCTTGTTTCTGCAGTCATTTGTCATATGACCGCTCTTTTCACACAGTTGTAGCACTTCCCATTTAACTTCTTGTTTGCTTGGGAAGAATCAGCTTCACTGTTCTTTCTTTTCTTGCTACCTTTTACATCCTTAAAGATGTTGGCCTAAGACTCCATAGTCTTGTAGCTAGCCTTCTCGGACATCATGTTATCCTGTTCGATTCTCAATCGAACTCCAAGGTCCTCAAGGCTCATCTGCTTCTTTTTGTGTTGCAGATAGCTCCTGAAGTCCTTCCATGATGGAGGTAACTTTTCAATTATGGCGGCAACTTGAAACATCTCACAGAGTTTCATTCCCTCATCCAGTATTTCATGAATGATCAATTGCAGTTCACCCAACTGAGACATCACCGTCCTTGAATCTACCATCTTGTAGTCCAGGAACCTACCCACGACAAATATCTTTTGTCCGGCATCTTCGGTTTTGTACTTCTTCTCGAGAGATTCCCAGAGAACCTTCGCATAAGTCATGCCTTGGTACACATCGTACAGGGTATTGTCAAGACCACCCAAAAGGTAGTTCTTGCATAGGAAGTCTCCAGACATCCAAGTCTGTTCTCGCTCTTCCTTGGCCAATTCAGATTCACCCTCCACAAGACCCGGAGGATCTTTGAGGAATTTAGCCAACTGGAGAGTTGTCAGGTAGAACATCATTTTGCTCTGCCACTGTTTGTGAAGTTTGCCCCACCAAACTTCTCCGGTTTTTCTCCATGAGAGACCGGTACTGTGATGTTTCCGCTAACCATATGTAACTTGAAACAAACAGGGCTCAATAAGTCTACAAAAGACAAATTGTACAACGACCAACAAATGATCTTGTCTCAAGTGATATACCAAATATCCACTTGTTGTTCTATTGGACAGTAGTACCAATAAACACAAGTCCTTGAATTTCCAACCAAGATTTCTTATGAAAAGTAAATAAAGGAATATCCTTTAACTACTTTCTCAATAGAACCTCTTAGCAATTCAAACTCAGTATTTCACTTTTTCAATGTCACAAAACAATATACGATAAGTGTAGATATATGTGTCAATCAAGATTGGATGGAATTACTTGTGCAAAATTACACTTTAAATTCTCAACCAATTATGCAACAACCAATTAATTTCAACTTTATCACTATGTGTATGCTTGTGATAATTGAACAACTTAATAATAACTTTAATCTATACTACCAAGAATAATGTGTTACAGTAATACTTGCAGGACGATCTCGTTAGTGTCACGTTCGTATCTACGTTCGAACGATACTGTCCAGTGTGTGTGTGTTCGTGTTGCGTTTGATAACGAGTTCGAACGATGTGTTTCCAGAGAGTTCACGTTCGTGTAGCGTTTGATAACGCGTGCGAACGGAATGATTCCAGAGAGTTCACGTTCATGTAGCGTTCGAAAATGCGTTCGAACGGAATGATTCCAGAGAGTTCACGTTCGTGTAGCGTTCGAGAACGCGTTCGAACGTTATAAGGAAAAAGGCTTGCGTTCGAGTTGCGTTTGAAGACGCGTTCGAACGTTCTTATGAAAATTCAAATTTTTGCCTTTGCGTTCGTCGGGCGTTCGAACTCCCTACGGGTTTTTCATGGACAGTTCGTATTTTACAGAAAATAAACAAACCCTAACATGCGAATTACTATCTAATAACACTATAGCAATAAGTTCTTAAGATTGTTGTTAATTTGGTGTCACTAAACAGTAATATAAACATGCAAACAAACAGATCAAACAACAAAAGTAAATCTAGATACAATAAACCCTAAAAACAGAAAAACCTTTAAAACAAAACCTGGAAATCAAGTTTATAGATTCAATCCAAGTCGAGATATCTTTGTCCTTAAGAACTTATTGGCCCCGTCACAGGTGCTATACGGATTCGCAATTGGCCAATGTCCTCCGAGGATAACTTGGTTCCTTCTTGTCCAAAGAGCACTCTTTGACCAGTATTCGAACTAGGAAATGTGGTGAAACTCTCTCTAAAACAAAGAAAACAAAATGTCTCTTCCAGAAATTCGGATATCTTTTTCTGTATATATTTTGGATATCAAGCCTTCTTATATAAGGCATGGAAGGGTGCCAATAGGGCACCCTTTGGGATGGGGTGCAACCCCCCAAAGGGTTGTACCCCTTACAAGCACCCAATCTAATCCAAAAGACAGAATTACCCTTAATGAAATAATTGAAGAATTTCCTACAAATGGTACATGATCAAAGTAAGAATTGCATTTGATCAAAGTCAAGAAGCCGAAACGGCACAGGCTAGCTGAAACGTATATGGCATGATAAAAATAGATCAATGTGCGCACATGTACTATTAGCATGATGATTGATCTCAAACGTCTAAACCAGCGAGAACCAGATAGAAGCTTGATCCTCAGATAGGTTTCTGGAAGCAAAAAAGGTTGATGAATGATGATACTGCATGGGAGACCAAGGGTCACTGCATTTTATGGATAGTGTGTGTGGGCAATATGGTGTCATTAAACAGCAATAAACATGCAAACCAACCAGATCAAACAATCAAAAGGGGATCTAGATGCAATAAAATCCTAAAACAATAAAACCAGAAAAACCTGATTAAATCGTCCAAGTCGAAATGATCTCTGTCCTTAAGAACTTATTGGCGCCGTCACAGGTGCTTTACGGATTCGTATTGCCAACGTTCTCCCAGGATTACTTGGATTCTTCTTGTTCAATGAGCACTCTTAACAAGTGTTTGAACTTGGATCAAATGGTGGATCTCTATCTCAAAACAAAGAAAACAACAATGCCTTTTAAGTTCTTGGATATTAATTGTATATTTTATGTATCTTTCATTTGGAATAAAAGCCTCATTTTATAAGGCATTGAGGGGTGCCAATAGGCACCCCTTGGGGTGGGTTGCAACCCTCCAAGGATTGCAACCTCCCATACACCCTTGAACATCCCAATGATATACATATACATATACATATCCTATTTAATGAATTTGAGGAATTTACAACAATCCCCCACAATTCTTCAAATATTCATTCAGGCACGTGAGAGAGAGATACCGTGAGCTAAAGCTACATCGAATAGGTAGCTTTCGCCTTGAACCTTTCCTAGTGAATGACAATTCGGATTTACTTGGCAAACCAGTGACCCATAGTCTTGAACTGTTCTGCCGTTGGTGTAAACCAAGACAATTGCCAACACACAGCTTTAATTCGACCATTTTCCCGTTCTACGGTTGTGTTCATTTCGGCCCTGAACAACGGTCCTGGATTCATCAAGCACTTTAGGGTAACCCGCCTTTAAAGGTTCTCATGGAAGCGGCCTCACTTCTTACTTGAAATAGGTGATCTACTATGAAGAGTAATCTGTCTTTACCCCCATTAGGACTCATCTCCTAATATAGTGATCATTAAAAGCCTTAGCTTATCCTAACCAATGACAGACAACACTCAGCGTCATTATCGAAATGGGAAATAGTACAAAACTCTTCAGTGCTTGTTTTGAATTGCACAAAGTTTCTGTTGTCCCTTTTGAACCTAGATCTTGGGATCTCCAGTCAACTAGGTTGGGTTTCCACAGTGACAATTCTTAGATTATAGGCTTCAAGCCCATTCCCTCGATGACTTCTCAACTTGCTCTCGAGGTAAACCTTTAGTTAGTGGATCCGCTAGGTTTTCCTTCGACTTAACATAATCGATCATTATTATGCCACTTGAGAGCAGTTGACGTATGGTATTATGTCTCCGACGTATGTGTCGAGACTTACCATTATACATTGTATTTTGGGCTCTCCCAATTGCCGATTGGCTATCACAATGTATGATAATCGCTGGCACCGGTTTGGGCCAACTAGGAATATCCTCCAGTAAGTTTCTAAGCCATTCTGCTTCTTCCGCCATTTTGTCTGATGCTATGAACTCAGATTCCATAGTAGACCGGGCAATACACATTTGCCTCGAGGATTTCCATGACACGGCTGCATTACCAAGTGTGAAAACAAATCCACTCGTAGATTTGGAATCCACCGTATCAGATATCCAGTTAGCATCGCTGTATCTCTCTAGTACAGCATGATATCTCTCGTAATGTAGCCCATATTTTGAAGTTTCTCTCAGATACGCCAAAACTCTTACTATGGCTTTCCAGTGATTGTGTCCTAGATTGCTTGTATATCTGCTAAGCCGATTCACAGCTTGAGCGATATCAGGTCGTGTGCAATTCGTGAGATACATCAGACTTCCGATGATTCTCGAATATCTAATTGCGATATGCTTGAACCAGTATTCTTTGATAAATGAAGAGTTAGGTCTACATGGGTTCTAGCCACATTTAGATCCCCTTTGATATATTTATCGAGTATCTTCTCAATATAATGAGTCTGTGATAATATATCCGTCTGATGTCCTAGAAATCTTATTCCTAGGATCACATCAGCTATCCCCATATCTTTCATATCAAATCTGCTGGATAACACGTTTTTGGTAGACTGAATCATTTCATGATTACTACCAATTATCAGCATATCGTCTACATAGAGACACACAATGACATATCATTTTTGAGTTGATTTGGTGTACACACACTTATCGCACTCATTGGTTTTGAACCCATTTGACAACATTTCTTTGTCAAATTTCTTATGCCATTGTTTCGGTGCTTGTTTTAATCCGTACAAGGATTTTACAAGTTTGCACACCTTCTGTTCTTGTCCAGGAACACAAAACCCTTCTGGTTGTTCCATGTAAATCTCTTCATCCAATTCACCATTCAAGAATGCCGTCTTTACATCCATTTGATGTATTTCAAGACCAAATATAGCTGCTATGGCTATGAGCATTCTTATCGATGTGATACGAGTCACTGGTGAATAGGTGTCAAAGTAATCAAGGCCTTCCTTTTGTCTATAACCTTTTATGACAAGTCTTGCCTTGTACTTATCTATTGATCCATCCGTTTTCATCTTCCTTTTGAATATCCATTTGTAGCCCAGTGGCTTACAACCTGGTGGAAGATCAACCAACTCCCAAGTATGGTTTTGTAGGATTGAATCAATCTCACTGTTTATCGCCTCTTTCCAAAGAGGTGCCTCCGGAGAAGACATGGCTTCTTTATAGCTCTGAGGCTCATTTTCTAACAAATATGTCAGAAAATCGGGACCAAACGACTTAGACGTTCTAGCTCTTTTGCTACGTCTAGGCTCGATTGTCTCAGTATTAGCACGTTTATCTGATTCTAGGTCAACCTGATCACTGTTCCTTGACAGTGTCAATTATCTTTTGAGAGACCCCTTATTTGTCTTTCCTTATAAGGAAACGTCTCTTCAAAAAATATCGCATTCCTTGACTCAATTATCATATTTGGATTGATGTCAGGAATCTCCGACTTGTGTACCAAGAATCGATACGCACTACTATTGTGAGCATATCCAATGAATATACAGTCAACAGTTTTGGATCCTATTCTAACATTCTTAGGTTTAGGAACCATTACTTTGGCAAGACACCCCCACACTTTTAGGTATTTGTAGGAAGGTACGAAACCTTTCCATAATTCATATGGTGTCTTGTCAAGTCTTCTGTGAGGAAGCTTGTTTAGAACGTAGTTCGCGGAAAGCAAGGCTTCCCCCCACAAGTTCTGGGGTAGACCCGAACTCGTCAACATGGTGTTCATCATTTCCTTCAACGTTCGATTTTTACGCTCCGTAATTCCGTTCTGTTGAGGAGAATAAAGAGCAGTGGTTTCGTGAATAATTCTGTGCACAGAATAATATTCACCGAATGGTGAAACGTATTCACCGCCTCTATCACTTTTGATTCTTTTGATTTTCTTGCCAAGTTGGTTTTCAACTTCGTTCTTATAGTGTACGAAGCTCTCAATTGCTTCAGCTTTGCTTCTTAGCAAGTACACATAACATAATCTTGTGTTGTCATCGATAAAAGTGACAAAGTACTTTTTACCGCCTCTTGTTTGCACAATATTCATGTCACATATATCGATATGTATAAGTTCTAGCGGTTCAAAATTGCGTTCTATGGAATGAAATGATGCTCGATGCATTTTTGCTTCAACACATGCTTCACACTTATATTGGCTATCAATTGCAAATTTAGGTATAAGGTCCATGTTAATTAGTTTACGCATGGTATCATAATTAACATGTCTTAACCTCTCATGCCATACATTTTGTGACACAATAATATAAGCAGACGAACTAGCTTTATTAATAGCACGATTAACAGTCATTACATTTATCTTGAAAATGCCCTCAGTTAGGTATCATTTTCCTACATACATATCATTCTTAGTCAATACAAACTTGTCAGAAACAAACACAAGCTTAAAACCAGCCTTACTAAGAAGAGAGCCCGAGACCAAGTTCTTCCGAATATTTGGAACGTGCAGTACATTCTTCAATGTTAGCTCCTTTCCGGATGCCATCTTCAGAACCACTGTGCCTTATCCAACCACCTGAGAGGTAGACGAGTTTCCCATAGTCAGATGATCTCCGCCATCGACCTTTTGGTACATGGAAAATATCTTACTGTCTGCACAGATATGACGAGTAGCTCCAGTGTCTACCCATCATTCTCTCGGATTCCCAACTATGTTGGCTTCGGTTACCACTGTTGATAGTTCCATCTCTGAGATATCATCAGTCAGCTGCTCACCTTCAGTGACATGGGCCTTATTTTTCTTTTTCTTGCCCTTGTCCTGAGACTTCTTGTTTCTGCAGTCCTTTGACATATGACCGCTCTTTCCACAGTTGTAGCATTTTCCTTGAACTTTTTGTTCCCAGAGTCAGCTCCACTGTTCTTTCTCTTTTTGCTACCTTTTACACCTTCAATATTGGCCTTAGACTCCAGAGTCTTATAGTTGGCCTTCTCGGACATCATGTTGTCCTCCTCGATTCTCAATCGAACACTGAGGTCTTCAAGTCTCATCTGCTTCTTTTTGTGTTTCAGATAGCTCCTGAAGTCATTCCATGATGGAGGTAACTTTTCAATTATAGCGGCAACTTGAAACATCTCACAGAGTTTCATTCCCTCATCCAGTATTTCATGAATGATCAATTGCAGTTCACCCAACTGAGACATCATCGTCCTTGAATCTACCATCTTGTAGTCCAGGAACCTACCCACGACAAATTTCTTTTGTCCGGCATCTTCGGTTTTGTACTTCTTCTCGAGAGATTCCCAGAGAACCTTCGCAGAAGTCATGCCTTGGTACACATTGTACAGGGTATTGTCAAGACCACCCAAAAGATAGTTCTTACATAAGAAGTCTCCAGACATCCAAGTCTGTTCTCGCTCTTCCTTGGCCAATTCGGATTCACCCTCCACAGGACCCGGAGGATCTTTGAGGAATTTAGCCAACTGGAGAGTTGTCAGGTAGAACAGCATTTTTCTCTGCCACTGTTTGAAATTTGCCCCACCAAATTTCTCCGGTTTTTCTCCGTGAGAGACCGGTACCGTGATATTTCCGCTAGCCATTTGTAACTGGAAATCAACAGGGTTCAATTAGTCTACGAAAGATAAATCGCACAACGATCAATGAATGATCTTGTTCAAAGTGATATACTAGGTAGTCACTTGTTGTTCTATTTGATGAAAGTTCCAATAAACACAAGTCCTTGAATTTCAACTAGAGATACCTTAGGAAAATTGAATGAACGAATATTCTTCAAACACTTTTTCCAATAGGATCTTTTAGCAATTCAAAACCTAGACTTACACTTTTCCAATAGCACAATTAATACGATAAGTCTAGATATATATAGGTCAATCAAGATTGGATGGAATTACTTGTGAAAAATTACACTATAAATTCTCAACTAATTATGCAACAACCAATCAATTTCAACTTTATCACTATGTGTATGCTTGTGATAATTGAACAACTTAATAATAACTTAAATCTATACTACCAAGATTAATGTGTTTACAGTATATGATTAACAAGTTAATATTAATTAAAGCTTGCAGTTTATGATACTTCCAGGACAAATTCGTTAGTGTCACGTTCATATCTACGTTCGAACGAGAATGTCCAGTGTTTGTGCGTTCGTGTTACGTTTGACAACGCGTTCGAACGAATTTTTTCCAGAGAGTTCACGTTCGAGTAGCGTTTGATAACGCGTTCGAACAGAATGATTCCAGAGAGTTCACATTCGTATTGCGTTCGAACGGAATGATTCCAGAGAGTTTACGTTCGAGTTGCGTTTATGACGCGTTCGAACATTCTTAGGCAGAATGCTTGCGTTCGAGTTGCATTTGAAGACGCGTTCGAACGTTCTTACGAAATTTCAGATTTTAAGCCTTCGTGTGCGTCGGGCGTTCGAACGCCCTACGGGTTTTTCCTGCACAGTCCGAATTTTTCAGAAAATATTCAAACTCTAACATGCGAATTACTATCTAATAACACTAAAGCAATAAGTTCTTAAGATTGTGGGCAATATGGTGTCATTAAACAGCAATAAACATGCAAACCAACCAGATCAAACAATCAAAAGGGGATCTAGATGCAATAAAACCCTAAAACAATAAAACCAGAAAAACCTGATTAAATCGTCCAAGTCGAGATGATCTCTGTCCTTAAGAACTTATTGGCGCCGTCACAGGTGCTTTACGGATTCGTATTGCCAACGTTCTCCTAGGATTACTTGGATTCTTCTTGTTCAAGGAGCACTCTTTAACAAGTGTTTGAACTTGGATCCAAATGGTGGATCTCTCTCTCAAAACAAAGAAAACAACAATGCCTTTTTAAGTTCTTCGATATTAATTGTATATTTTATGTATCTTTCATTTGGAATAAAAGCCTCCTTTTATAAGGCATTGAGGGGTGCCAATAGGGCACCCCTTGGGGTGGGTTGCAACCCTCCAAGGATTGCAACCTCCCATACACCCCTTGAACATCCCAATGATATACATATACATATACATATCTTATTTAATGAATTTGAGGAATTTACAACAGTGTGAAGAGGATTTTCTGATGGATCGTAAGCATCAGTAGTGTGCCTTTTTAGGTTTTCTTTTTACATGAATATCTGATTGTAACCGGAAAATCCATCTTCAAAAGAATACATAGTTGACAAGGGTGCACTGTCTACCAAGACTTCTATGTATGACATATGGAAAGTCATCTTTTGGTCAGGCCTTGTTGAGGCCTCTCTATAGACAACACACATTTTTACCCTTCCATCATTCTTCAAGACTGGTACGATGTTGGCCAACCATTCCGGGTAATTGACTATGTTAGTGTCCTAGACATGCCAATGATCTCTAATACATGATTTGTGTGTGAATATATCAAGAAAGTTTGCGGAAAGAACTTACATTGATTAGATGAGATTCAAACCTTTTTTTTGTTGTAGAAGAAGCTCCAAGCTTTCTTTTGAATTTCAAACTCAATGGTGAGTTTCCATATCACATTCTTTGACTCATTAAGTGCCAGCTTTGATAAAAAATTGAAAGAAAAATTTATTTCCACGAGAGTGTAGAATTCGGCCAAGAGAGAGCAAATGAGGGAGAGAGTAAATAGTACCATTTTGTTTTCCAAAAACATAATAATATCTTTGACTTCCAAAGTTGTGTGTTTTGTTGTGATAGATTTGGCATTAAATATGCCCAACCACTTCCATCTCACTTAGGACTAGTTGATGTAAGTTAGTGGGTCTCACCACTTTGAATTCAAAATTCAAGTAGGCTTACACAACACACTTTGGGCCCGGTTTTGTTTAATCCGACTAAACGAATTTTTCGTCGCGACGTAATTAAATCCAATTTAATTAAATAATAATGGCTAGCAAAATTATTACGAAAATCGCTTACGAATTAATTCCAAATTAATTCGTTCGCTTGAATTAAAATCCAATTTTAATTCTGCATTGAAATCCAATTTCAATTAATATATCCAATATATTATTTTAGCCCAATTAAATAAATTAAATAAAAAAATCCAATTTAACTATTAATTTTATTTTACCGATTAATTCCAAATTAATCGCGTTCTTTCTTCCAGTCTAATTAATCCCAGATTAATTCCTACCGCAATTAATCCCAGATTAATTCTTTCTCTCATAATTAATCCCAGATTAATTCTTACCGTAATTAATCATAGATTAATTTTATCTCTCATAATTAATCCCAAATTAATTATGTTCGAGTCAAATGTCATCGGTGAATCTTTGGGAAGAGACCCAAGAGATCCATGGATATGTTGGCAGTAAATACGGTCATCGGACTATCCGAACACGTGCGTACCCGGTACCACGTTCTTACCGATTTACAAGACATGGTTGGCTTCTAGCAAAGCACCGTGCCTACCAAATTCTCTAGAAATATATTCAACATGGAATATATATAATCTGTATCAGGCATAATATACTATGTATTACGCATTACGATCCAGTATGTGATGTCACATGCTAGGCCTAAGGCTGGAATTATGTCTGCCCCGTATGAAGCATATATAAGATCACTAACAACTAGTCTCTTTAATCGGATAATCATGACCTAGTCATACTATCCCGATAGCTGTAGCATATGAGAGTATTAGTTTTGTATCCTTGCGTGATCATATTCTCCACATGACTGAAGTGATACTTCCATCTTGACATCACACCCAATACACTACGATTCTCAGTAAACCCAGAAGAGGCGTACACAAAACCTATTAAAGCTCCGGACTGTTGGTCTCTAAGATCATCCCAAGAATATTTAAAGCATGAAATAATGTGAATACAAAAGAAAAGTATAGCGGAAATATACTTACAATGATCGGAAGAGAGGATGTGTGTAGAACAAAAATTTTTTCCTTCCTTGAAAGTCTCCAAGCTTTCTTTGAATTTGTGTGTTGAAGCTCCAAGCTTTGAGATGGATTCCAAACTCTAGGGAATGTTTCCCTATCACCTAGTATGATCTCTTTTGGTGTGCTAGCACTTGAAAAATTTTGAAACAAAATCTTCCCCTCGCACAATGAAGCTCACGGCAATGGAGGGTTAGGAGAGAGAGAGAGTTTTTCAATTTTGTTTTTCAAATGTAAAAGTGTTATGATTTTTCCAAAAACCAAAACATATACCAAATCTCCAAATTTTGATTCAAAATCCGAGTGAGCCCGCAAACACATTCTGGGCTCGGGTTCGGGAAACCTAGTTTCCTAGTGGGCTAGGATCCCGTTAAATAACACACAACCTTGACTTTGGCCAACAAGCTGTATGATATTTAACTAGGTAGATCTCTAAGATCAATTGGATCTCATCCAATTCCTAGATCCGGTAGGTGGACCTCCAAGTCCGAAACATATATACAATATATATGCCAATATATCCAATATATTTTCATAACATTTTTCCTCTGAATCAACTAAGCCTTGGCTTTGGCTCAACAAGCTTAATGATTCCAGTTAAGCGGAACTCATTGACCTTGGAAAGCTTCATAATCGATGTCGATGAACAAGAAGTGATCTTGACTTTGGCCAACAAATCACAACTTGGGCAAGACATACGATATGGAACAAAGCCTTCATGATTCAAACACATCCGCGATGGAAAAATGTCTTGACTTTGGCCAACAAACCAGTGCCAATCTTGGATCTTGAAAACGAATCATTCAATGGAAGGAAAACGCTTAATATTTATTGAGCGTTTTTCGCGTAATTGGCAACCAATTAATTATCTTTGATTAGGTCTCATCATACACCCTTAAGCATGCATTCTAAAAGCATAATAAGGCGCAATAAATAAATTAATAATGATATGCGGATGGATATCTCACAAATTGTTCCTAGAACAAATCACTCTCTTTCCTCTCCCCGGCTAGCAATATTATAACTTCTACCCAATTACATAATACAATTAAAGAAACCTCATTAACATTGAAGGGAATTGGTGAGAAGAGAATTACAAAGAATCAAGAGATAAAGGCTGGACACGCAGGTCCAATTTAATAAATTCTAAATTTATTACAATAATTTCCAAAATTGCTTTCACCCTTCTAATATCCATCCGATATACATTATTCATACAACACATCCATGTATTCACACAAAGCATGTTATTCAATCAATCTAATCCAATTAATTAATCTTTGATTAAGTGATCATCCAATGTTCAAACAACGATTTAATTTGCGCGAGTCCAACTCGTTTAAGAATAAGTACTCAAAGTACGAATTCTGAATTATATCGAACTATAATTTTAAATCCAATTTAATTTGCATTCAATACTATTTCTGTATTTAATTCCAAATTAAATAATTACACTTTTAATGCGCCTTTACGACTTAGATTCTAAATCTAATCTAAATAGGTCTCAAAGCCCATTAACATCCAATGTTCATTTAATTAAAGTCTAATGGGCTTTCAATTAATTTCTTAAGGCATGAGCTTTGGTCAATATGGATCAAACCCAAATACCAAGGCCCAATTAAGGAATCACCCTATTTGCCAAGAGATCAATTTTGGCCCATTATGCCCAATTAAATATTTAAAGGCCCATATATTATATTTGGAGTTAATGGAATGGTTTAGGCCCAATTTGGATCCAATCCAATTGTCCTAAACCAACTTGGCCCAACCAAGCCCATTAGGCCCAAATACAACATCTTTAGCCCAAATACAAATTAAGCCCAATTAATTAAATTCTAATATTCCAAATTTCATAATTTAATTAATTAAATTGTATTGCACTAATTAATTATCTAAATTAACAGTCCCAAAATATCAATTTAATTAATTAATCATGCATTATTATATTCAACACATGTCCAACATTATTGAAACAAAATCAATTCATTTTCATGCTTATTTGGTCACGACAATTAGGGATTATTTTCATCAATTTTGATTTCAATCCAATCAAATCACAAATTAATATATCTCATGCATTTTAAACACATCTAATGATCTAAAATCAAAAAATCACCATGACTTTAAGGCACTATAACTTCCGTCCAAGCCTTATAATTTGGGGAAAATTAATCCAATTAATTTTTCATCAAATTGATCATGCATAACACTTAGTTATCATTATATAATCATACTCAAACAAACAATTTGATCAAAACATGCTTAAATCAAAAATAACCAAATCAAGATTATAAACCCTAAGTTCAATTTCATGCTCATTAAGGCTCATGATACCATTGTTGGTCTCTAAGATCATCCCAAGAACATTTAAAGCATGAAATAATGTGAATACAAAAGAAAAGTATAGCGGAAATATACTTACAATGATAAGAAGAGAGGATGTGTGTAGAACAAAATTTGTTTCCTTCCTTGAAAGTCTCTGACCGGCGTAAACACACACGTATAACGCAAGCGCACGTATCGTTCAAGTAGTATAAAAAATATCGATCCCACGAGGACATAATTCCTACTGTTATTATTAATTATTGATACTATTTATTTACAAGTATCTAATTATAGGGAGAAGGGAATTGATTGCTTTTGGTTGGTTGAATGTGGTTTTGCAAAATAAAATAAAAAAAAGACTCAAAAGAAAATACTAAGGAAAATAAAAGAAAAGACTCAAGGATCTAGGGTCGTGACTCCACACAATATTATTATAAAAATGAATTGATTCTCTTATCTATGTGTAATAAATCAATTTGCTAACCTGGAACACGAAAATATGCAAAAGCCTATGTCGATGGTCAGACGCAAATACCCAGTATAACCCAATTGAATCATATGTCTATGTCAACCAAATTACCTGGATTCATTAAGATTAAGTTCCAATTGTGGCTACCCCCGCCCAACAGGTATATTCCTATCCTGTAAGGAAATCTATTAAAGGGTTATCTATTCTCAAGGAAGATCGTGGGCTATTGAGTCTAAGGCTAAAACCTAAAATCCCTATGTCTAGTTCATTTTAAGTTTACCAAATCAATCTTATTAATGACCAGTTAACAAGAAGCATTAAGCTTAAGACTCAATAAACAAACTAAAGAACTACCCATAAAAGACAATCAATTATTAAGTGTGGATATTGTGTTTCATCACTTCCCTAGAATAAAAATAAAATTCTGGGGTTAGAGGATCCACATTTAATATTTCTTATCTAGGAATCTCACTTATTATAATATATAAATTATTTTATGTTCTGCTTTCTCAGGAATTAATAATGTTAAACATTTAAAACCAGCCGTATAAACGGTAATCCATTTAGTCCAATTACACCAGCCATATAGGCGGTAATTATCTGTCACATAAAGACCAGCCATATAGGCGGTAAGGTAATTTATATTTAAACCAGCCATATAGGCGGTAATAAAGTCTGACATTAATTAATCCGGTTAAATTATAATTTAAATATTATAAATAAGTGAGATTTACCTAAATAATTATATTAAAAGTTTCACTTTTTACCCCAGCGGAAAATTAACTACTAAACATAAAAGAAAAGAGAAGAAGAAGAACTACTATTACTATTACTGAAAATTAAAATACATAATTAAAAATATTATTTATATATACAAAACTAGATGCAATCCTCTAAAAACAGGGAAAAGATCCCAAGGAAAGCACACCAAATGAAGTGGTGAAGGTCTCAATTTATAGGCAAATTCGGCATCTGGCGTCGCGACGCCAACTTCCTTCTTGCGTCGCGACGTTGGCTCTGTTGACTTGGTCCATGCGGGTTGACCACACGTGTTCTGTCGGCAGAATCTGGTGATGACACGTGTCACGCGGTAAAGGTGGTGCAATGAGAAGACGACATGTGCACATGGTGATTGGCTGAGCTTTCGGTCCAATGAACATCTGACATGTGGCACGCGTTTAGGATTGGTCCAATAAGAGATTAACACGTGGTAGCATGTGATTCGCCAGTGATTCGGTCCAATGAGAACTCGACACGTGGCATGCGCTTGCTTTGGTCCAATGAGATTTCGACACGTGGCAGACGGTGCATTTTAGCAGATCTTCTGTGATGATGACACGTGTCACGGCGCATGTTAGCAAGGTTGGCGCACTTTAGCAAGTCCAATCACTCAGATTCTGACACGTGTCCCTCGGCGCACGTTAGCATGGCCGGCGCACTTTAGGCGTCGTGACGCGAACAAATTACTGAATTGCCCTTTTGTCAATTTTTCTCTATTTTGGCCCCAAATTGCTTCCAATGTTTTCCCAACTTTATTTATCTGCAAAATAACACAAAACACATCAAATCATTCACAAAATTCAAGAAACTATACAAAATATTTCGTTAAATGAGTGGGAAATAGTGATATAAATATCACTCATCAGTCTCCAAGCTTTCTTTGAATTTGTGTGTTGAAGCTCCAAGCTTTGAGATGGATTCCAAACTCTAGGGAATGTTTCCCTATCACCTAGTATGATCTCTTTTGGTGTGCTAACACTTGAAAAATTTTGAAACAAAATCTTCCCCTTGCACAATGAAGCTCACGACAATGGAGGGTTGGGAGATAGAGTTTTTCAATTTTGTTTTTCAAATGTAAAAGTGTTATGATTTTTCCAAAAACCAAAACATATATCAAATCTCCAAAAATTGGTAAATGTCTTTCAACTTTTCATTATTAAAACAAAATGTATCTTACAAGCAACCATCAACTCATCACTTACTTCCATCACCAAAAAGTGATGTGAATGACAAGTGATGTGACTTGTGGGCCCCACTTGATTCAAAATCTGAGTGAGCTCGTAAACACATTCTAGGCTCGGGTTCGTTAATTTCGAATTAACGAATTTTCTGTTGCGACGTAATTAAATCAAATTTAATTAAATAATTATGCCTAACAAAATTACTATTCAAATCGCTCGCGAATTAATTCTAAATTAATTCATTCGCCCGAATTAAAATCCAATTTTAATTTCGTTATGAAATCTAATTTCATTTAATATATCAAATATATTATTTTATCGATTAATTCTGAATTAATCGTTCTCTCTCTTTTATTTGAATTTTATCCCAGATAAAATCTTGCCGTAATTAACCTAGATTAATTTTCTCTCTCTTATAATTAATTCCAGATTAATTATGTGCGAGTCATACGTCATCGGTGAATCTTCGGGAAGCGACCCATGAGATCCCTGGATATGTTGGTAGTAAATCCGGTTGTCGGACTATCCGAACACGTGCGTACCTTGTACCACATTTTACCGATTTACGAGACATAGTTGGCTTCTAGCAAAGCGTCGTGCCTACCCAATTCTCCAGAAATATTCTTTAAGGAATATATAATCTATGTCAGACGTAGTATACGTAGTATTGCGTATTGCGATCCAGTATCTGATGTCAGATGCAAGGCCTGGGGCTGGAATAGTGTCTGCCCCGTACGAAGCATATATCGGATCACAAACAACTAGTCTCTATAATCGGATAATCATGACCTTGTCATATTATCCCGATAGTTTCAACATAATAGAGAACCGGTTTTGTATCCATGCGTGATCATCATCTCCATATGACTGAAGTGATACTTTCATCTTGACATCACACCCAATACACTACGATTCTCAATAAACCCAGAAGAGGCGTACACAGAACTTGTTAAAGTCCCGGACGACCAAAACCAAAGCGTATTGATTGTCGCAAGTACTAGCGATGCAAGTCTCAGGTTAAGACCAAATACACCTACCATTAAGCGGATTCTCATAGACACATAGTCATACTACCAATGAGATTCTGCGGGGTCTATCCAGAGCGAAGTTGTTTCCGTACCATCGGTAAACAAAACCTCCTATCACATTTGCATAAGTATCTAATACTTAAATATATGAGAACTATGTTGTTACGCTTCCATAACACGCACAAGTGCAATACTAGTCTATTCTGCATTATCAATGTCCAGTCTCGATAATACTACGACTAGGGATATTTAATGATTAAACCTCTGTGGATTGATATTGTCTCATATCTTATAATCCGGAACTAATCATAAGGACTTTTATCATTTATATATACGAGTAATCTAATTAGAAAATGATAAAATACAATTTTCATTGTCACATAGTTAATTTGTACAAAAACCACAATGTCTTTACAAATAGTGACGCTATGGGTCATAATTGTCCAATAATCTCCCACTTGGCCTATAGCCAGTCACTCAAGCATCTAACATATGAACTATGTACATGTCGCTCAAACTTTTGCTGAGGAATAACTTTCGTCAGCGGATCTGCAATATTGTCATATGATGCGACCTTCTCGATCTTCACATCACCACGATGTATGATCTCACGAATCAGATGGAAACGTCGAAGAACATGCTTGGATCGTTAATGAGACTGCGGTTCCTTAGCCTGCACTATAGCCCCGTTATTTTCATAATACAATGGAACGGGCTCAGCTGCTAACGGAACAACTCCTAATCCAATTAGGAATTTACGGATCCAAACATCCTCTTTGGTTGCTTCAGTTGCAGCAATATACTCCGCTTCTGTTGTTGAATCGACAACAGTCTCTTGCTTGGAAGATTTCCAGCTTACTGCTCCGTTGTTCAAATAAAATATGTACCCGAATTGTGACTTACAGTCGTCTTTATCGGTTTGGAAACTTGCATCAGTATACCCAGTTACCTCAAGTTCTCTATCTCCATAGATTAAGAAAGCATCATTAGTTCATCTAAGATACTTAAGGATATTCTTAACCGCCATCCAGTGACCATCACCTGGATCGGCCTGATAGCGACTACACATGCTCAAAACATAGGAGACATTAGGTCGCGTACATATCATGGCATACATGATCGATCCGAATGCCGAAGTGAACGAGATCTGACTCATGTTGTCTCTCTCATCTTGATTTTTAGGACACATGTCCTTAGATAGAGTGACGCCATGTGACACTGGCAACAAACCCCTCTTAGACTGTTCCATGTTGAATCTCTTCAACACTTTGTCAATGTACGTGCTGTTGGGGTTGGTGCTTTGAGTGCCAATCCCGATCGTATTTATGTTCGATTCATGAATACGAGCAATATCTTTTTCCATAATATTACTAATTTAATGGAAGCACCTCTTGTCTTTTATATACGTATTTGATCTAATTTCAATTAGATTGATTAGATTGAAACTAAATCTAGTTTAGTGATATGTATATATATTAGACAAAGACCCTAGGATTTACAACGTAGTGCGCAGTTACAACATAGTTTGTAATTGACATTGGGAAGTGTCACTATAAGTTGTATATCCTTAAATTAAGTTCCTGGTCAAGATTTACTGACACGGGTCGGTTAGTAAAATCCGTTGAGACCAGTACATGTCGTATATTCGACTTGGTCCGATGGTTTATCCCAATGAACCATGAGTCTGGGAGACTCGTATAGACGTGTAGGTGTTTGTTTGATATACACTGAACGACTCACCGAAGATTTCCTAATAGATGGTACACCAACGTCAATAGGAATCTTCTCGGTTGAGTAGCATAGTGATTGTTTGACTTGAGATACCAATGTGGATATATGAGTTATCCTCCACACTTAGATGACAGTCACGTCACCGATCTATTTAGATCAGACCTCCGTCTGTTCATTGGGTGTGGACTCATGCTCATGATATCCTGTGTGTATCAAGAAAGGATCCGTCAGTTCTGTGTACAGAGCATAGGTAGTCCATTTGTGATTAGCAATCTATTAAATCTATGACCATAGTATACTTCGGAAGAGAGTTTCGAATGTTATTTAGAGATTGCTAATTGATACGTCGACGAGATTATTCTTATAGAGATTTGACGTTTTCATCTATATCTCTGGAATAATTAGGATACCTGTGACGGAGGGATTATACGTATGCAGTGATCTCGACCTGTATGATTCCACGAGTTTATTTGTGGCCGTCATAATTTACGGGTGGGTGAATTATGGACACGAAATTAGATTTCGTGACGGATATGCCTGAATCTAGAGAGTCTCTCTAATGAAATATACTCGTAGAGCACTAGGGCAACTGTTATAAATAATATTGATTATTTTAACTCGTTTAACGGTTAAACGAATAAAACATGCAATCGGGACCTAACGGTCATTTCCGAATTAATGTGTATTTGTATTTATTATTTGATATTATTAAATACACATTAATTAAATATCAAATTGTGATATTTATCATTTATCATTAATATATGTATTTGAGATATTTAATGTAAATATAATACATATATTTGAGATATTTATATTTATTATTTGATTATTTAATTGTTAAATAATTAATTAATTAATATTACAAATATCTTAAAGTAATGATTATATGCTTTATGATGGCTTGTTTCCATTGGCCCATTTGTAAATTTACTTTATTAGATATTTGTTATATTTATTAAAGTATAAAATGTGGACTAATGTGAATGAAACAAATATAATAAAAATTGTTTATTATTTTGCAAGGCATATTCACGCCCAAAATGGGCATAGGATATCAAAAATTGTTTTGATCATTTTTTCACAAAAAACAAGTCATTCACGTGAGTTGAGAAACCAAAAAAAATTGCAAACTGAGTTGAGAGTTTTGAAGGAAAATCAAAGAGAAAACTTAAGGATTTTTGAAAATTTGTAAGTAATTCTCAATTTTTTCAAGTTAGAAATTGTTTCTATTTATCTTATCTTCAATTGTGTTGCTAAGATTAATTTCTCTACTCTTTAGTTTGTAATTAAATTTATTGGAAGCTTGTAGGATGTGATTAGCATGTATAATTAATTTATAGAGCTTATTAGTGTAATTAAGCTTAATAGATTAATTAGAAAATTAAAGTTGTCATTCTAGAGTTAATTAGCCATTCATAATTAACCTAGAATTGTTCTTGGGTAATTTCATAATGGTGAGACTTGATTGGTGTGGTAATTGATGGATTAAAGTGTTGAATTAATTCAATTTAATGTAAATTGAGCAATTTGAGTAATTTATGAAATTAGGGCACTTAACCCATTCAAATTTTGGGGCTTTTCATATATATGGTATAATTTGATGTATATTGGATGTGTGTCAAATTTGGGATTGATTGGATTTGATCTTGATGTGTTTTGAACAAATTGGGCCAAATTGCAATTAATGAAAAGTTCAGGGGCTGTTTCGTAATTCTGGAAAATTACTGGGTAGTTTGTGCAAATCTGAAAAGTTTCTGATTTTGTTGCAAAATTTTAAAAATTATTTTGGGATTGATTTGGAATCAATTAAATATGTAATTGACATATTTAAAACTAAAATGATTAAATTACAAAATTTTGGGGTCTTATTGTAATTAATGATAAATCTCATTTTTCTGATAAAAATTCAATTTTTATTTATTGAGTAATTAGAATAAATTATTTTATTTTAATTGCCAAAGAAAAATATTTATCGGAAATTATTTCGGAGTGAAAATACGCGAAAATGGTGAAAAACGGCGTTATCGGATAACGGCAGCCCAAACAGCGAACTGATCACTGTTCGGATAGCCTACGCATTGTCCAAATGTTTTAGGGGCTGACCTGGGCAGTCCCCATGAGCTTTGGTTGGTCGGTTAAGCCGGAAACGCGTTTTATGCTATTTTGCGAAAAAATATTTTCGTAAAAGTTTCGCGGTGTTTCTATATTATTTATATCGTTATTTGATATCGAATATATATGTTTAGGTGAAATATGAATGAATTATTAATATTTGATATTGAATAATTTATTCGTAAGTTTAAAAATTTTAAACTACGATTTCACCCGAACCGCGCTCTTTCCGCTGCGCCGCCCCGATTAAACCCCAACACGTGCTCTGGGAGAGTCCAAGCAGCTTTCTAGATCTATCCCGATAGATCTTTATTCCTAGAATAAAGGCTGCTTCTCCCAGATCCTTCATGGAGAATTTTAATTAAAGCCAAGTTTTCACCGATTGTAGCATAGGAATGTCATTACATATAAGCAATACATCATCGACATAAAGGACAATGAATGTCAGTGCGCTCCTACTAACCTTCTTATATACACAAGGATCATCCTCGTTTTGAACGAAATCATTTTCTTTTATGATCTCATCAAAACGTTGGTTCCAAGAACGCAATGCTTGCTTCAATCCATAAATGGATCGATTTAACTTGCAAACCTTCTCTGCATGTTTAGGTACGACAAAACCGTCAGGCTGTTGCATATAAACATCCTCCAAAAGGTTTCCGTTAAGGAAAGCGATTTTGACGTCCATCTGCCATATCTCGTAATCGAAATATGCAGCAATAGCAAGCATTATCCGAATGGATTTTATCATGGTAACGGGTGAAAAAGTTTCGTCATAATCGACACCATGTCGTTGACGATACCCTTTCGCTACAAGCCTAGCTTTGTACGTTTGTATGTTGCCATCCATGTCGGTCTTCCTTTTGAAGACCCATTTGCAACCAATAGGCTTTACGTCTTCGGGTGCATCAACCAGTGTCCAAACTTGGTTGGTGTACATGGAATCTATTTCGGACATCATGGCATCTTGCCATAAACTGGAGTCGATATTTTGTATCGCTTCCTCATACGTAGCCGGTTCGTCTTCCTCAATAAGATTAATATCCATATGAGGTGAGATCAGAAACTCATACCTCTCATGTTGTTTTTTGACTCTCTCCGACCTACGCGGTTATTTTGTATTCGAAGATTATGGTACAGTCTCATCCTTGATGAACTGTTCATGTTCCGTTAAGGATTCTGTGTCAGGAACAGTATCACTCCGATTTTCATCGAGTTCTACTTTCCTCCAACTAACCACTGCATTTAGGAATTCCTTAGATTTCCTATCCGAGTCTGTAAATTTTTTCTGACCCAATTCTATCCTGATTCGGGTCTGAAAATACATGAGTCCAGATCCATGCAGGTCCTGAAGTTCGCTATCCAGGACTATAATTTTTTTTTACAGAACTAGGTCTTTCGGGTGTGTGCCCATGTCTGAATCCGTACAGGTTTGGAATTTCGTAACCTGAGTCCGAAATTTTTTGTGCAAATGGGTATTTCCAAACTTGGGTCTTCCAAGACAATGCGGATTCGGACCGGATCCGAACCTTTTTGCTATCCTTATTTCTAACCACCATAAAATATTTTCTAAAAAAATATATTGGACGCACCAACCTCCTAAAAATTCTCTTCGAAAAATATTTTCAAGTGATAAGTGAATCACTAAAAAATACTTTTTTTAAAATAAAATAATTTTCTTTAAAAATATTTTACTAAACAAACAACCCTTAATAGTATGAAAAGCCAATTTGCAATTATATGCAGTATTGTTACGGATTCCAATTATTTGATTATACCTGGGAGGTATGATATTATAAGACCAGCTGTTGTTAATAAAATAGGTTGTGCTTAGATGGTTTTTACCTCAACTTGCAAGCTCACAAGCTAATTCACCTCAAGGACAAATTTTTTGTTTATTCATTCTCTTGGTCATATATTAAAATTACATATTAACGTAAGAACTCATGGTACTCGGATTTCCTCGAAATCAAACAAACCATTAGTACATTTCTCATTCACCCTTCGATCCTATAAAACAAACTGAAGCATTTGACAAGAATGGTGCCTTAGATACTAAAACAATTTCTCAGCAAATTGATGCCATGGGACCTTTTTTCTTCTTCTTCAATGTTTGATGCGGAGTAGCCTCTTATATTTTTGGAATGTTACACAAAGTAAAGGGATAATACCAAGAGATTCACATAAAATCATAGTCGTCGAGAGCATCGTAACCATCCATAACCAAATCATTATCTGGCTTATCCACAAGGAGCTGTTTTTTCTTCCCACCTAGAACAAATGAAATTCATGAAGCTTATTTATGATCTTAAGACTAAACGAGGGACGCCAACAGTAGACAGCAGCAGATCCTAGAAATAAATATATAGAATTTACCTGTCTTCTTTTTACCAGCAGTTGCTTCTTTCTCTGCTTTAAGCTTTTCATTTGCAATTGCTGTGATGGAAGAAGCAACGTCTTTTGCATCTGCTGCTTTCAGAGAAGTCATAGAAAATCTCATTACTGCCTTCAGTAGAGCTATATAGTGAAAGCTTTTCTGCATAGAAGAATACATTTTGTCTGAATCAAAAACTCTGCAAAATTTAGTCAAGATTAAAACAAGAAAAAATTCAACACCTCATATGGCCGAAGCTTGAGAGAAATGAGCTCTGCATATTCTGTGAAGTCACTATCAGATTTGGGAATGAAATTATCAAGGTTCTTCTCATCACCTTCCTTACCAAACAGTTCTTTAGTAGTCTTGTAATCCGCTTCTTCAACTAGCCTATTATACAGGAACGATTTTCCGTAAGAACCACTTACATAGCAAAAGTCAAGCCAAAGGTAGATCCATATAGTTTATTATTATTTACTTCTTTATCAAATAGTTTGACAATTCTACTGTTCTAGTGGTCTGTGATCAATGCTGCCATGGCTGTATTATATAATTCCAGCACAAAGTTAAAAATTCAGAAGCAATGCCAAGTCCAAAATTCATGTCATATACAAATATTTCAGCCAAGCCCAAGTCCCCATTTAAGTGCCGTTGGTATTTAATTTAGTCATTGGTCCTCCTATTTATTATGCAGTTCCATTAAATTTCAGTGTCACAGGTATTTGACAGCTTGCTCTTACTCAATATTCAGGTTATTAGGTTATTAGAGATTTAACATGCATTTTTAGTAATTTAGGTTACATTTAATGAAAAAACTCCTGATTCTTATGATTTGTAATTCTAACATTATTAGCAACATGTCAAACTTGTGTATATATGAATATTTGCCCAAAAGAAATTGTATTAAGAAGAGCGCCAGAATATACAAATGTAAATGTGATATACATTTCTATATGTGTGCACATATGGATGTGTGTATGCGTGCATATATATGGGAATGAAATTAAATTTTACCTTTGCTGGCGAAGTTTCTCAGCTAAAGGATCTAAAACCTCTTCCATTTTTTCCTCGGTGATTTTCCCCTTCTTTACAGGAGCTTTTGAAGAAGGTTTACTTGGGGCCTTTTCAGCCTCTTTGGCCTTTTCAGGGGGTTTCACAGGAGGTGCCTGATCCAATTGCACATGAAATACTTAAAAATTAACAAATGAAGAGAACCAGAACAAATAATGCAGTTGTGAAACGTAATAAACAAATGCATCCTTAGATATCAATATTAGTTTTTGATGCTATAATATACTTTGTTACTGTCCATCATCACAAGCATTCTAGATAGAAATTTTTTCCTTTTTGTTTTTTTGAAAGTTAGATATAAACTAGTTAAGACAATTAAATGAACTGTTTCTTACATACAAATATACAATTACATTCTTTTTCTTTATCAAGAGAAAGTTGTATAGAAGGATCAACAAATAATTTACAAGAATGACGAGAAACAGACTCACAAGCTAAATGCATTTGATATGCAAACACCACAATTTTTTTTTCTTGAAGAGAAAAGGAAACTGTTCATTAAACAGAATCAAGAATACATCTGATCTGGGAAGGGAAGTGCTCTCTCCAAAGACAATTAATACCAAAATTATTCCGTTGACTTTGCTCCATGGATACCAAACAAAATAGCCTCAACTTCTGCCCCTTCAATATCCTCAGAGAAAGGAATCTCTTTAGATCTTGCACCAATAATTGACTTGTTGCAGTCTCTTATCACTAAACCCAGCCCCACCGTATGCTTCTCAAGATTTAAGGCCACGTCTATGTTAATCTTAATGAAGCCATGCAAACACAACAATTAATACACACAGTATCCAATATTTCCAACATTAAAAAGTTGGTTTTAAATATAGGGCAGTTAAACAGACACCTGATACCATGGGAGTATTTAAGTATCCCTAATGAATACAGTTACACTGTAACACGAGCAGGTCCCCTTGGAAAAGTATAATGGCATGTGAAATGAAATATATGCACTAAACAAATTGAGACGATAAGGCACAAACTTATACACCCAAGTACAATTTTGAACACCAATCAAATATTAAGAGAGCATTCTAGTCAGTTGAAGCATAAAGGGCATCTCCTCGCTATCTAATATCTTAAACACCCACATGCACCTCCCATTTGATGTATCACTTGGGTGTTGTCCAGGCAATAATCAAAATTTATATCAGTTTTGCTGCAATTGAGCAACCACCTAACAACAGGGTAATTATCTTATGTGCATTACACTTCGTATGTAATGTAACAGGGTGTTTAAACCACATCCACAAAATCAAACAAGCTGATAGAGGAAAAAATAACTGCAATACACAATTGCACATCAAGAACTAGTAAAAGTTCAAAGAAAAAGAAAATTTAAACATCATAAAGACACAACGGGGGATCTAAACATAGGCGGTCCTACCTAGCTTCCTGCCACTCTTCTCTTATGGAACAGTTATAGTACTATCAGAGGAAGAAGAAAATTAGCAGTTTTATGGAATTGTGCAGTCATGGCTATTTACACCAGATACCATAGAATGACAAACGAATTTTTGAAGACTAATTAGGTCAGGATGTGTAGAAACTTTGGGAAAAAGCAACGTCTTAGGCTTCTCCATGGGCATCATTAGTATTAGTTAATATTCTTTTTTCCTTCCTGATATTGATAACAACTGATTACTAATACAAACCTTAAAGGACAAATTAGTCCCCACTGTTCTAGATCATTTCATATCAATAGATGTTCTCCTGGTTTCTACAAGGAAAAAAATACAGTGTGTTATAATTTAACCATAACAATGGAGCTATTTGAAGTTTAGTCTAAGATCTCTAGTTAAACAAGGGTCCATATCATAATGAAAGTAAAACATATTTTTTTTAGAAGAAACAACAGAAACATTGTAGAAGGAACAAAAAGAAAAGAACCAGCTATCAACGAAAACTAAAAACCTTAAGGAACGCATAAAGATCTAAAACACAGTCTAAAAACCCTGAATAGCTCTATGCTGTTAAAGGCACTGCCTAAACGGCACTTGGGCAGCCTTTTCAAGAAGCCACTTAGGCAACTATTTAAGTTATGACTCTTTAGTCTTTATGTATTAAATAAAATTCTACATGTTTGACTAGTCAACCCGTCCTTAGACTAGTCAAAAGCGGCAATTGGGCGGCGATTAGCAGCACTTGGGTAGGTTGAATTATCAAAACGTATTGCCCGGTCTACCGCCTTTGACAGCATAGCCTCCATGGAACTATAAAAAAACTCAAGAAACTAACTCGAAAATGACGCATCAATCCAAGACCTTCCTAACTTAAAATGAAAGCAAGAAAATTATATACCCTGAAATGCTTGAGACTTAGGCTAGGCCCAAAGAGAAGCTAGTAATTGTACCCTATTCACCTCAATGCTTAAGATGATATGAAAGGACGCGTCAACAATGCTTACTCTTAACAAACTTTAGTTCATAAATCAGTACCTCAATACAGACAACAATTTTCAACTTCCCTTTTATCTTAGTGTATATATAGCAACGTGAACCCTCGACTCGCCCTCTTCCTTTTCTAAGCAACATCATAACCTAAAACCTACCGTAATTAAATTCCATCCTTTTCCCACTGAAAATAAATATTAATAATATACCATGTTTGTTTCAGTTATTGATTTCCAAACAAATTGACTTTTACAAATCATCATTTTGAGCCTCACGAATGCAGCGACATTTTAACATTGAAAAGGCCCAGGTGTTTCTCAAATAATTGGAGCGTGACACAAGGCAGTGCATAAACAATTGTAAAACACCAGATCCATCAACCAAAGAGAAACATAAAAGTGTTATTTAAGGGGGAAAGGGAATGGAAGTGAATCCCATATACTCATTAGAAAATTAAAAAAAGTTAACCATGACTGAAGTTATAACTATGCAACTACAGCATCACATATGCACTTGATGCTCAAATTCGAAAACAAAAATAATGCATTTTTATCTTCTTCTAGGATGGAGTAAAACAAGGAACCAACGGTTATACATGGATACAGTTGTTAGAAAATATAATCTTAGGAGTTTGGCATGTCAGTAAAGTCGTAAATATTTAACCCTCATATAAGTGACTAAAATTTCAACATTCCAAAAACATCCTACCAAAGGATGCACTTGAAGAACATATTAAATTTAACAATTCTCCACATTTGTCTTTTTGCAAGTAGAAAGTAGAAATGTGCTAGCAGTTAATGTAATTCATACAAGATAAATTATAAATCATACCGTAGCAGGTTCATCTTCATCCTCCCATGATTCCTTCACATCATTGTCATCAACATCTTCATCGTCCCATCTAATTTTAGGTTGGTCCTTCAAAAGGAGAGGTGGAATTTGCTCATCCTCTGAAAATGCATATACATATCTTCTTACAATTAGAATTATGTCAAATATGAAGAACAAAGGGAGGACTCATTGCAGTTCAATGTTCAAAAGGGGGAAAACATAACATCAATTTTCTTTTAAAAAAAAAAAAAAAAAAATTATGCAAAAATCTTACAAGTGGTCAACAATTTCATCTGTAAAAAGTTTAATTACTATCTTACACCGTGAGCTACAAGCCTGAAACCCATCTATTATTTTGTTTAATTGTGGGTAAACTGATTGAGATCTCATGGTTAGTTACCTAGGAAACCATGGGAGGAGCTGTTGAGTTATGATTTAAACTAAGAGCATAAGTTTAAAGATAAGGGTTCAACAATGTTTTTTAAACTTCCAAACTAACACGCAAAGCACATGCATTCAGCAAAAGCAGCACCACAAATTTCAAAACTTATAAATTTAGAGGTAACTAAACAAGGTGTTCGAGCCAAAATGACCCGGTGGTTGTGTTCAGATTTTCCCATTTGTATTAATTAAATTAAAATAAGTTATCTTCACATATCTTTAGAAATTTGTGGTGCTGCTTTTGCTGAATGCATGTGCTTTGCGTGTTAGTTTGGAAGTTTAAAAAACATTGTTGAACCCTTATCTTTAAACTTATGCTCTTAGTTTAAATCATAACTCAACAGCTCCTCCCATGGTTTCCTAGGTAACTAACCATGAGATCTCAATCAGTTTACCCACAATTAAACAAAATAATAGATGGGTTTCTAAGGACAAAGCACTAAGGGAACAGAGGAATCCATTTACTATATGTTTTTTCCCCGGGTATCCACTTCCTACGCCACCCCCTGCTCTTTGGGCGAGGCTTGAGCAAGCTTTACTTGGGCGGCGCCTTAGATATTTTAAGTTATGAATCCTTATATATTAGATAAAATTATGCATGTTTGACTAATCAAGCCGCTCTTATTTTTTACTAGTCAACCCGCTTTTTGACTAGTCAAAGGCGGTGCTTAAGCAACACTTGGGCGGGTTGAACTACCAAATTTCCTTGAGCCTACCGTCTTTGACAACATAGCCACCCCCACACATGCATCGATCAAGAAAACATGATTAACCAAGTGTGACTATTTCGAACCCCACCTCTTTCCCAAACCCCAACCCTAAATCACATCCCTAACCATTTTATGCCAAATTGTAATCTCCAAACTCCCATGCCCTGAATTTTTGTAGTAAAAAACGAAACATCCTTGGATTATGACATAGAGAAACCGACAATAACCAAATGAGCAAGCATGGTAACTGGTAAGAGATCGAGCTCTGATTCAACCAACATGAAAAAAAATAGTAGTTGAATTTCTCAAAAAGTTACGACCCTTGTGTCATTCCACATGTACAATAAATTGATAAAGCATGCTACCCAAAATACAGAAATGGAACTTGTAAAAATATCAGGCTGGCCTCATCATAGTCTGAATTCGTCATAGCACCCCTTATCAATACAAACTAATTCATTTATAAATTTAATTAAAGCAACCCATTGGGAGGCAGCAGTGTCTGGATTAGCAGCTTCTGTTGTCGTTTTTAATTATTTGTGTTATACATGTAGAGCCTTAACCAAGACAGCTTGTTCTCTCTTTTGTAAAATATAGTTTTAGTAGCATATGTAAATCTTTTTCTTTTCTTTTCTTTTTTTTTTTTTTATTTTTTATTTTTTTATATCAAAAACATTTGGCTTATAAAATTCATTCATAGAAGTTAAAAAACTTGTGGCACTTGCTGACTTGCATCAATTCCTCTCACAGAATAAACTAGTGGACACATCAGATCAGAATGTAAAAACCATTTACCCACTCTGACATGAAACACAATCAAACTGTTAAAAAAGATTCAAAAATTAGCCATAATATTCAACTATCAGACTTATAAAGAACATTTCTTACTTCTAAGCCACAATTATCTGTAGATAGAGTCAAACCATTAGAACAATCTAACTCCTAAGAATTGATGATATAGTATTTATATTGGTCCAGAAGTACAAACATTGATAAAACGAAAGCATATTGATGTTGATGGAAGAAACACCAATGAAATCTAATAGCACTTTTGAAACTGAATAAAATCCTAAAAGTGAATTTATATAATTTTCAAAGAATCGTTGAGATAAACAACACCGTTGTTACCATATTGACTTTGCGCCTGTTAAGTAATTAACAATTTTTTTCAGTGTTTTCTTCCCGTTATCATGACAAACATTGGAAAATAGTTAAATTTTTATATTAAAGATATACAGAAATACATTAGTTTGATTATGATAACAGTATTTTCTTTTTTAAATAGAAGTAAGATAATGCATGATTCTTCTGGTGTCCAATGTCTTATCCAACATACATATCCAACAATAAAAAAATTTTAAAATTGAAACAAGAAACATTACCCCAGTCCTCCATTGCTAGCGAACCTTCTTCACAGCCAAAAAGAACTTCAAAAAGAAAATGGTCTAGTGATCCTACAAAAATAAAAAATAAAAAATACAGATAATTACATCCCTAATAAATCAAATTGAGGCAAAAAAATTCACATAATTACTAATCAACCCAAAACCATCCGATTCAATCACGTAAAGTTTTAAACTGAATAAAAAAAAAAACGAAAAATAATAAATATTAACTAACGGCGGTAAAACAGCGAGATAGGCAGCGGCAGGGGACGAAGGAAGAGAAGTGAGAGTCGGTTACGGATTTACTGTCTTAGTAAGCTTCGAAAGGGAATCAAAATTATTTTTTTTCGGCTGACGGCGTGATCACCGTTGAACGACGACAGGTGACGGCAGAGGAGTTGCGGCGGCAAGAGATTATAGACGAGAAAATCAATATAGGGTAAGAGGATAGGAGACGGAACAGAAGTACAATCTAGATGTCAAAACGCTGCCGTTTTATTTTTATTATTTAAGTTTGTAATTTCAGCGAATTATTGTTTTGTCTCAAGTTTAAATTTTGCCAAAAATTCTCAAAATATTTTAGGAACAATTCCAAAAATTTAGACAATTTTTCTAAACATCGCACACAGTATTATAGTATTTTGAGTAATGTACCCGTGGCCAAATAAACGTAATTTTAGTAAATTACGAATTTGCTCCTAATATTGCTTTTACCGAAAATTCTCAAAATGTTTTTGGAACAATTTCAAAATTTCGAGAATTTTTTCTATGCATTACTATACACTTAATTTCATCTACATCATCTCAATTTCACAAATTAAGTCATAATTGAATTAATTACATAATTAATTAAATTAATTACCTAATTAATTCAAAATCATGTAAATCAAAATCTCTAATTACCAATTGAAATTCAACCATCACAAAGCAACTCAAGAACAATTTTAGATCACCAATGAGTGGCTTAAACTATTAGAAAATGACAATTTGTGTCCTCCAAAATAAATTGACCTAATTACACTTAATTAATTAATTAAATTTTACACTTGCAATAAAGCTATCCTATTAGGGTTTATAAACATCAATTAACATCAAATGATGAAAGAACTTCAATTCTATCAAATATAATTAATTGGAAATATAAAGAAACAATTTCAACCAAATAAAATTAGAAATTACTTTAATTTCTCCAATTTAAGCTTTTGATTCCAATTGTTTCTCTAACTTATCTAATTTTGGTGAATTGATCAAACGCTCTTAAATGAACAAATTCATTAGAAAAAATTATGAGCCATCATAAATCTCTAATGGTCGAAAATCATGGGTATTTTGCACATTTTGATAACTTTATTACATGACCAAAAATAATGACAAATATTTCATAAAATGTATGGTTGTTATTTTGCCAAGAATCAAACTTATCTTATAAGTTAGGAATTTTTCAGGAATATTTTAAAATAAATAATTATTAAATTAAATAACTTTTAATTAATTAATTAATTATTTTTTGACAAGCGTCAAAATTCAATCGGATCTAATGTGTATCTAATCAAATTATGTATCATATACATATACACATTAGATATAAAAATATATCGACATGTTTAAAGTTACCAAAAATTCATATTATTCGTAATTAATTGCTCTAGTCCTCTACGAGTAAGTTTTATTAGTGGGACTTTGTAGGTTCAAATATATCTATCACGTAACACATTATGTGTTCACAATTCGCTAACTCGCAAATTATAACCACCATATATAATCGCGCTAAATCATATAAGTCTGATGTCTAGGCATACCATATAGTCCATCCATTATAGGCTATATGAATCGTACTGAAGATATAAAGAAGAACGTCAAATCTCCGTAGTGTACAATTCATAAATATGTCGCGACATATTCGTAATCTCTCAATCAATATTCGAAACTCCTTTTCAGAATGTTCCGCGGCTACGAATTTTAAAGCTCACGAAATGGACACTCGAATCCTGCATACAGAACTGACGGATCATTTTTAAATACATCATGGGATATCATGAGCTTCGGTCCACATCCGACGAACATGTAGAGGTCTAGTCTAGATTGACCGGTGATGTGACTGTTGTCAAAGTGCGGGGGATCACTCATACATCCAAAGTGGTATCTCAAGTCAAAGAACTAAAGATGTTATTTGACTTGGGAAGATTCCTATTGACGTTGGTGTGTCATCTATTAGAAATAATGGTGAGTCATTCAGTGCTAATCAAATAAATACATACATATATATATACGAGTCTCCCAAGACTCATGATTCATTGAGATAAATCATTGGATCGAGTCTTGATATATACATGTATTGATCTCAACGAGAAACTTTATTTGAGAATACGCTACAAGTAGTGACACCTCTCAATATTAATTACAAGCCTCGTTATAACTGTGTGATATGTATTGTCATGTCTTTGTCTAATATATATATCACTAAATTTTAGTTACTTTCAGGCATTAAATGGGTAAAATATTAAGGAAAAATGATTGTTTGTATTTATGAACATGTTATAAATACAAAATGGATTAGCACTCTCAGAACCAACCCTAATAATTTCTCACACTTGCTCTAGTTTCAATTCATGGTATTGTATGAATATTCTGATATTTACCATATACTCATTGCCTTCAAAAGCTCACATATCATTTAAAGGTTGACATTAGAGAGTAACTCTGCTATATAATTTTGAGTTTATTAAACAAACCCAGATGTCTCTCTTAGTCTGCATAACTAATACTATGTAGAACCTAAGGTCTACATCCACAGTCCTCAAATGCGACAATAATATTGCGCTCCAGCTACTAAATTACCCAAGTATTTAAGGATCTAATCCACAATACTCTACAAACAACCGCAAACATAACATTAATATCAAAACTTCTAATCTATAAAGTCACTTAGTAACAGATGAGCAGAAAAAATATCACTATTTACCGCCATTTTAACCTAAAATTTTATATGGTTTCTCGAGTTTTATAAATGTTTTGATGTGTTTTGTGTGTTTTGCATATAAATAAAGTTTTAGGACTCAATGGAATCAATCAGCACTAAATGTGGAACAAATAAGGGGAAAAATGGACTTGATATTTGGATTTTGGAGGTTGGAAACTTGAAATGACGTTCTAACGAAGTACAATTTCGAAAATTTCAAATTTATGTAATTTTCGTATTTTGGCCATAACTTTCTACTCCGATATCGGATTGAGGTGATTCAAGTTCCAGATTAAAGAAGACATAAAGATCTACAACTTTAATGTTCATAATAATTTTGAATTCGGAAGTCTTCATGACCGAAATTGATAAAATATATGAAAGTGTGTTATGTGCAATTATTAAAGTTATTTTCAAAATAAAAAAAAAATGAAAATTGTCAAACTTCCACCAAACATGTTTGCATGTTTGGTGGAGGATTTAGTGTCATGTTTGGTGGAGAAAATTTGTGGAGAAATCGGTGAAGGTAAAATTTTGCCTTTAAATACCAAGCCATTTCATTTATAAAATTCATACATTCTTCTGGGGATTTCCTTAAGAATACTAAGAAGATTGTATCTTGTTTGTTTATTTACCGTTTTCTGTATTTAATTTTTTATTTTACGTAATAGTTCTCTCTTTACTTTATTTTTCAGTCTTTATTTTTACTTTGAGGAGGTAACTCCCCTCTGTTGGGGTGAAAGGTAAAGCTTTTATTACTAGTATTTAGATTAATCTCCCTTAATTATAATATATAAACTATTTAAAATCTGATTTAATGGGATACTGTTAAGTGTCCTAGACATGCCACAAGATCTCTAAGCGTGATTCTTGTGTGAATAAAATCAAGAAGTTTGCGGAATTAACTTACATTGATCGGCTTTGACTTTCAAAATTTTTCTTGGATGTTGACGCTCCTAAGCTTATGGGTGAATATCCATATCACCTTTATTTGACTCCCATATGTGCTAGCAAGAATAAATAGAACAAATTTTATCTCCCAAGGAGAAGCCCAAGAGAGAGGAGCAATCGGCCATTGGCTTTTAAAAACAGAGGCTAAGTCTGTGGCCATTCAGCCTATCTTCACTTAAGTGGCCATTCGGCCTTTCTTAAAGGAGAAAGCCAAATCGGCCAATTCAAAAGCACATAGAGCAATTGTTTTTATTTTTTCATTTAGAGGCCATTTGGCTAATTCAAAAATAATAAATAAATTGCTTTTCTTTTCGGCATTTTAAGAAGACAAGTCAGTGGCCAATTCATTTTGGCCAAGGAGAGAGAGCAAATAATGATTTTCCAAAAAAAAAACATTAATTGTATTTTTCTTTTTCAAAAGGCAAAGAGTGTTTTACAAGTTTCCACCAAAACTCATCATCCAGTGACTAATGATGTAAGTGAAGTGGGCCCCACTTTAAATTCAAAATTCAAGTGGGCTTGCTCAACACACTTCGGGCTCGGATTCGTTTAATCCGATTAAACGAATTTTCCGTCGCGGCATAATTAAATCCAATTTAATTAAATAATAATGCCTAGCAAAATTATTACGGAAGTCGCTCGCGAATTAATTCCAAATCAATTCGTTCGCACGAATTAAAATCCAATTTTAATTCCGCATTGAAATCTAATTTCAATTAATATATCTAATATATTATTTTAGCCCAATTAAATAAATTAAATAGTAAAATCCAATTTCACCATTAAATTTACTTTGCCGATTAATTCCAAATTAATCGCGTTCTCTCCTCTCGACGAATTTAATCCCAGATAAATTCTCGACGCAATTAATCCCAAATTAATTTTTTTTTTCTGATAATTAATCCCAGATTAATTCTAGTCGTAATTAATCCCAGATTAATTTTTCTATCTCATAATTAATCCCAGATTAATTCTGTTCGAGTCAAATATCATTGATGAATCTTTGGGATGCGACCCAAGAGATCCCTGGATATGTTGGTAGTAAACTCGGTCATCGGACTATCCGAATACGTGCATACTCGGTACCACGTTCTTACCGATCCACAAGACATGGTTGGCTTCTAACAAAGCACCGTGCCTACCCAATTCTCCAGAAATATTCTTCTACGGAATACAAGATCTTTGTCAGGCGTAGTATACGTAGTATTGCATATAACGATCCAATATCTGATGTCACATGTTAGGCCTGAGGTTGGAGTTGTGGCTGCCGTACGAAGCATATATCGGATCACTAACAACTAGTCTCTTTATGATCGGAAAGTCATGACCTGGTCATACTTCCCCGATGGCTATATCACTTAAAGTACCAGTTTTGTATCACTGCGTGATCATTATCTCCATATGACTGAAGTGATACTTCCATCTTGACATAACACCCAATACACTACGATTCCCAATTTACACTACGCTTCAAATCGACACCACATGTGGAAAGTTTGGAACTACCAAAAAATGAGCGAATTAAGCCCTCGATTGAAGAACCACCACAGTTGGAACTAAAGCCACTTCCGAGCCATCTCGGGTATGCATTCTTAGAAAACTCTTCTGATTTACCTGTGATTATTTCTTCGTCGTTAACATTGGAGCATGAAGATAAGTTGTTGAGAGTGTTACGAGAACACAAGAAAGCCATTGGCTGGACTATAGCAGACATTCGAGGCATTAGTCTATCATTTTACATGCACAAAATTTCGATGAACGAAGAGTACAAAGCCACAGTAGAGCATCAACGGAGACTAAATCCAATAATGAAGGAGGTCGTGAAGAAAGAAATTATCAAATGGTTGGATGTCGGTATCATGTACCCCATCTCTGACAGCACTTGGGTGAGTCCTATGCAATATATGGCAAATAAAGGAGGAATAATTGTAGTCACAAATGAAAAGAACGAGCTGATTCCAACAAGAACGGTGTCTGGATGGAGAGTATGGATGGACTACAAGAAGCTGAACAAAGCAACAAGGAATGATCAATTTCCTCTGTCATTCATTGACCAGATGCTAGATAGAATGGCGGGACATGAATTCTACTATTTTCTTGACGGATACTCGGGGTACAATTAGATTGCCATCGCCTCAGAAGATCAGGATAAAACCATTTTTACATGTCCGTATAGTACTTTTGCTTTCCGTAGGATGCCATTTAGACTATGTAATGCTCCTGCCACATTTCAACATTGCATGATGGCCATCTTTTCAGACATGCTGAAATAAAGTATGGAGGTTTTCATGGATGATTTCTCTGTGTTTGGAGACTCGTTCGACCATTGTTTGCAAAATCTAGAAATTGTGTTACAAAGATGCGAACATACCAACCTGGTACTCAACTGGGAGAAATGCCACTTCATGGTGTAGGAAGGCATTGTCTTGGGACATCGGATCTCACAAAAGGGAATCGAGGTAAACAAAGCAAAGATCGAGATAATTTAAAAACTACCTCCACCATCATCTGTTAAAGGGATTCAGAGTTTTCTCGGACATGCAGACTTTTACAGGAGATTTATCAAAGAATTCTCCAAGATTGCTAAATCTCTATGCAATCTACTAGAGAAAGATGTGCATTTCAACTTCACCAAAGAATGCCACGAAGCTTTTGAAATCTTGAAACAAAAGCCGGTCTTTGCCCCCATCATAGTAGCACCAGACTGGACTCTACCATTTTAGGTGATGTGTGATGCTAGTGATTTTGCTATCGGGGCAGTTTTGGGACAACGTAAAGCCAAAATTTTCCACACCATTTACTACTCCAGCAGAACTCTGAATGAAGCACAACTCAACTACACAAAAACTGAAAAGGAGTTGCTCGCAGTTTTGTTTGTGTAGGCATTGCATTTTTGCATGTGAAACCCGATGATGAGCCTCATTTGGAGGCACTATCTTTTAAGTTGCGGAAATAGCGGGAAACGGATGTTCGGAAGGGAAGAGTCAAGAATTGACGTTTTGTTGGATTTAGTTCACGTGTTTAGTTTCGGGTTCGCTGTTGGACCTCCGTTTTAAAACTTAACCTTAGCCCAAGCCCATTAAATCACATCCAATAATAATTAAACATTTAAAATATATGTGTCACAAATTAAATTTAATAATTGAAATGAAATTAAAATAACTAAATTGAAATTAAATTAAATAACCAATTAAATTCTTAAATTAAATAAATTAAATGTTAAATCGAAAAATTAAAACCAATTGAATTAATGAAATTAAATAAACAAATTAAATATTAATTAAATAATATACCAAATTAAATAGAATAATTAATTAAGTCATATACCAAATTAAATAAAACAAATAAAATCTAAATAATCACCTACCAAAATAATAAAAATACTTACCCAAATTAAAGAAATTGCATGCCTAATTAAAATCAATCAGCAAATATTATTCCTAATTAAAAATATATTATTCCTAACTTAAAATATTGTATGCCTAATCAACACAAATTAAATATATTGTATTCTTAATCTAGCCAAGATTTGTCCCCCATCAATCTAATCCTTTCCTTGTTGGATACTAAATCAAATCCCTATCCATGCAAACCCTAATGGACAACTATAAAACACACACTAATTGCAACCCTAATGGAGACTCTCTAAGACACGGCACAAACAAAAAACAAAGCAAAAAAAACCTCAGCCAAGCAACAACTCTTCACAGCCTTCAACGCCACAAACTGCCACGATCCCACATCCCCTAGCCACTACTCTCCATAAGCCAACAGCCCTTAAGCGCAAATTGACCAAGCCATCTTCAAAACAATCACTCTCCTCTCTCTAGCCCTTCACGTCGTCAAAGCCATTAAACACAACCCTAAAAGACACTCAGCCACACACCAATCTGCCATCATCAATCAAACGTAACCCTTCAAACATAAGCCTGAAATTGCCGCATCAAACCCTAACAATAATGTTAGCCACGATCCCGCATGTCCCACAAACAACTAGCCACAAGCAGCCCTAATCTATGCCTAAGTCATCAGCCCTCAAAATGCCTTCCTAACCTTCACGCAACAACACATTAATCACGTCATTTTGCCTTTGTTCAACCCTTCATAACCCACTCGGCAGAGGCACACACTGCCAACGTACCCAAGCCTTTTTTTTACGCACAAATAATGCCCTCAAAACACCCTCCATTGCACATCTAAACTGCCTAATTACTACCGAAAACTGTCCAGAATTCTGCCCCTGCACAGACCGTGAAACTGTCCCAAAAAAACTGCCTGAAACAGCAGCCCGATTCCCCTTAAAAAAATCATCAAAACAGCAGCCCAAAACACACACAAACAGTCCATAAATGACCTGAAATAGTGAGCAGAAAACACCGAGAAAACAGCAGCAAAGTGAAGCAAAAACAGCAAGTAAAACAGCAAAACGGCGAGTTAAGACGTTAAACAAGTGAACCGGAAAAGTTGCGGAGTGATAGCCCTTCCGACGGTTGTAAACGCAAGTCCGGAAGACGACTTAAAAGGTTAGACCTGAGGGTACCTTTCACACTTTTTTTTATTTGATTTTTATTGATTCTTTTAATTGTGTTTTAATTATTTGTTGAATATTGTTTGCATGCGATGTGTGTTGTGGCCATTGATTAAAATGGAAAATACGTAGTCTCTCGTGGTATATAGGATGGAAACCCAGACGTAAATTCCGTAGCCGATTCCGAATGGACGGTAGTGCGGTCTGTACTTGGGATACAACTCCATGTACCACTTGAGTAAACGGTGTATATTCCGCTTTATGTTATTTTGATTATTCTCACTTTATTATTCCGTCTTTTAATTTCCGCATGTTATTTATTTATGTTATGATGCGATCGAGCGCATGGGCTTAGTAAGTGGAATGAAAGATCCCCTATGGGGAAGGGTTAAAGCCCTTTACCACGATGCTTTGCCGCGCCGGTTGATGTGTGTTCGGTTGAATGCAAGACACGTTCAATCGGACATATTAAGTTTGATATGATTGTCTTTATTTTTGTATGTATGATGTGATCGAGCGCATGGGCTTAGTGAGTTAGTCCAAAGGTCCTCTATTTGAGAGACAAAGAGCCTAAAAGGCCACCTTTGTGACACTACTTCGCCGCGCCGGACGAAGTGTGTTTGGGTTGAATGTACGTTCAATCGGGCATACGAAGTCCTACACTTTTATTGTCTTTATTTCATGTATTGCGATGTGACGCGCATGGGCTTAGTATGTTAGTCTAAATGTCCTCTCTTTGAGAGACAAAGAGCCCCAAAAGGCCACCTTTACGGCAGTACTTCGCCGCGCCCCTTTATTTTGTTGTCTAGTATGACGTCTTCTTACATGACCATGCATCATATCACATTGCGCATGGGCTTAGTATGTTGGTCTAAAGGTCCTCTCTTTGAGAGACAAAGAGCCTAAAAGGCCACCTTTACGGCAGTACTTCGCCGCGCCTCTTTTATTTAGTTATTCGCTTCATAACGTCTTTTTGAAAATTCATGCATCATATTGCATTGCGCATGGGCTTATCAAGTGAGATTAAGGGTCCTCCACTTTGAGGGGTGAAAATGCTTGAAAGATACATTTGCTACAATGATTTGCCGCGCCCCTTAATCTGTTGTTATGTACGAGAACTCATATATTCATCTGTTCATGTATGCGTCATGTCGTTTACTGCATTTTGGAGGTCACTACTATGACCCCGTTCGAACGCGTTCCGAAACGCCGCACGAACGCATATTTTCTGTCTGGTCCCGTTCGAACGCGTTATCAAACGTTATACGGACGCGAACCTTCTGTCTACCGTTCGAACGCGTTTACGAACGCTACACGAATGCGAATACACTGAATTGAGTCATTTTCATCACATGTGCGTTTGTGTCTATATCTATCTTCTTTTGCACCACGTCATAACATGCTCACTTTAATGCCTAATTGCATCCCTAAGCGTCTTTTTGCATTACGTACTTAGTTGACTCCTTTATTTGTGCATGGACATGTAATGGCTATTTGTTGAAATCAAATGTTCGCCATTATTTGATTCGCCTTTATGTGTGCTTGTGTGGTTAGTGTGTGCTTGTGTTTCCATGAATACAATATGCCAATAAAGTTGTATGTTCGTTGCTACTTTGATGTACTTTCAAACATGCAATCTTAGATGTGAAATGTATGTAAATATATGTGTAAGTTTTATTTTGTACATGTGAATTTAGAAGCATGATACTCTTGGAAATAAGTGTTATTTAAGCCTGATTAAATTATTACACAAATCATTTTATTACAAGTGACATAAGTAAGGGACCATTCCGAACCCAACGGTTTGAGGTCTTCCCTTGCGAGGGGTGAGTGCGGCCTTAAATCTCATTTTCCCGGTTCACACCGGGTGGCGACTCCATTATTCTCCGGTTTAGTCCCCCGTGGCTATTCCGTACTCCCGACCGGGCCGCGAGCCCGGGACAGCATGCGTCGTCCAGTTTCATGTGTGTTCCCACAATTTGCTTTTGTAAATTTTGTTCCTATCTGCTGGGTCCCAAAGTGGTGGTCTACACAGATCATTCAACAATCAAATACCTGATCATGAAGAAAGGTGCCAAACCTAGATTGATCCATTGGGTGCTTCTGCTGCAAGAATTTGACGTGGAGATCTGAGACAAGAAAGTGACCGAAAATCAAGTGGCGGATCACTTATCGAGGCTCGAGAATGGAGAAACAACTGGCAATGAAATGACAATCAAAGAAAATTTTCTAGATAAACGATTGTTTACCATCAAACAACATGATATCTCTTGGTATGCTGACTATGTAAACTACATAGTATCGGGAAAATGGCCGTTGGAATGGACACATCAGCAACGAAAGAAGTTCTTCAAGGAAGTCAAGTAATATGTCTGGGATGAGCCATAACTATTCAAACACTATGCTGATCAATTACTGAGATATTGTGTCCCACAATAGGAGTTCAATAATGTCTTGCAACATTGTCATTTATCACCATATGGCGGACACTTCAGCGGAAATAAAACTGCAGCCAAAGTCCTACAATCAGGTTTGTTTTGGCCCACTCTATTCAAAGATGCTCACTTATTTGCTCTTCAATGTGACAGGTGCCAGAGAACGGGAAATATTTCAAGGAGAAATGAATGACCTCTGCAAAACATTATGGAAGTGGAGATATTTGATGTATGGGGGATTGATTTTATAAGACCATTTGTTCCATTATTCGGAAACATGTACATACTAGTTGCAATAGACTACATCTCTAAATGGATTGAAGCGACAACATTGCCGTCGAATGATTCAAAAGTGGTGATAAAATTCCTTAAAAAGAATATTTTCACTCACTTCGGAACACATCGGGCAATTATTAGTGATGGTGGTACACACTTCTGCAACGGATACTTCGATGCACTCATATCCAAATACAGAGTTACTCATAAAGTTGCCACTGCCTACCATTCGTAGTCAAATGGATAAGTTGAAGTTTCAAATAGTAAAATCAAATTTTTTTTGAAGAGAATTGTTGGATCAACAAGGAGAGACTGGTCTATAAAACTAGATGACGCATTATGGGCCTACCGGATAGCTTACAAAACACCTATTGGTATGTCCCCATATCGAATGGTGTTTGGGAAAGCATGTCATCTGCCATTGGAACTTGAGCATAAAATGAATTGGGCAGTGAAGAAGTTAAATCTTGATCCACAAGCAGGAAGAGAGAAAAGACTCCACCAACTCAACGAATTGGAGGAATTTCACTTGCAGGCTTATGAGAATGTCAGACTGTACAAAGAAAAGACCAAGAAATGGCATGATAAAAAATAGCGCAGAAAATTAGAACTAGGGCAACATGTGTTGTTATACAATTCACGGTTGAAACTTTTCCCTGGAAAGCTGAAATCAAGGTGGTCAAGTCCATTTGTGATTACCCAAGTTTTACCCTATGGAGTCGTTGAGTTGCTTGATCCCAACTCCAATGATATATTCAAAGTTAACAGCTAGCGTGTCAAGCACTACTGGGGAGAATCATTTGAGAGACAAAAAAAAATGTCACACTTTCAGATCCAGCCTAACGTTCGGGCAATCATGTCTAGCTGACGACGTTAAACTTAGCACTAGCAGAGAGGTAACCCATGCAATTTGTGTATATATTAAGATTTGGTGTGTTTTATTTTGGTGTGTTTAATTTTGTAGGTAAAATCACAAACAAGATGTAATACGTTCTCGCAAATCTTCACAACCAATTTCCTTATCTCCCTCAAAACTCGCTGATGAAAGTCTACACAGCTCGAATGGAACGAATGAGACTACTAATGATCAAAGGTATTCCTAATGACATTCTTTGGTTAATTGAAGTACGGGTCCGATTGGCAGGTGAGTCTTATGAATCGTTTATTTCATATCTACCTGGTTTAGGAAGAATCACCTATGCTAAGAAAAGAAGAGCTAGAAGAATGAGTGTTTGCTATAAATGTGCACGCATGACATGTAATACTTGTTTTCATTCTTTAGGAATGGTGTATGATAACCGTGAAGATACAATTAAATTCATTAGGGATGGCTTGAGTAAGGAATCTTTGGATGACATATCATTGACTCTTGAGACGCATCTCAGTGGATATGTGCATCATGCAATTTATATGTTATATACACAGTTTCGAAAAGAAATACAATATTTAAGTATCAGGAATTTGACTTTAAAAGACCTTGTTTGCCAATTTATAAGAAAATTGGATGAGAAACTTGTCCCTGACACATAGGTGTCAATCAAGCCATTACTTCTTGTAAATATTATTATATCTTTGTCTTTATCTAATAATTGTGATTTTTTTTGTTATTTTCTTTTATTTTCTCCGACAGGATCCAGACTTTTTGACTTTCACGATATATTTTACTATTTAGTTAGTAATTGTCATTTGGCAGGTACTAGTGCTATTATTACTCACCCTTTTCAGGTTGTATAAATTCAGCTCGTTATTGCACTCTTGAAGCCATCCATATTTGAGAAAGAAATACAAAAAAAAAAAAAAAGAAGTAACTTCAAGAAGATGAGTTGTAAACATCTGTGTGTTTTGCGGTAGTAGTGTTGGATCTAAATTAGAGTACGTTGAGGCATCACAGAAATTGGGTAGAATCATAGCTGAAAGGAATATGCACCTAGTATATGGCGGTAGAAATATTGGACTAATGAGATACGTTTCAAGGGCTGTGCAGGAATGAGGTAGTCAAGTTCTGGGAATCATCACAAAACCTTTGGCAGAGGCGAATCTTATAGGACAATCAAATGGAGAGGAACTTATCGTGCCATATATGTTTGAACGACTGGTTGAAATGATTAATCGTGCTGATGCTTTTATTGCTTTGTCAGGTGGCTTAGGCACGATGGAGGAAATTTTTACAGTGCTATCTTGGACGAACTTGAACATACACTAGAAACCAATTGAACTGTTTAACGTTGATGGATTTTATGATTTTCTTTGTGTGTTTCTTGATGATGTCCGGAGAAATGAGTTCGTGTCAAAACCTGTAAAAGATATCATCTTCACTGCCAAAACTGCTCATGATTTAATTGACCAATTTTTAGCCTTTGAACCACAAATTGACAATATCCTTTCCAAGATAAACTGGTCCGCTAATGACCGTGGTAAGAAGCGTTAGATAAATCTAGAACCTTTAATTTTCTTTTTAAACGTAGAATACCAGCTAACCAAGTACGATCCTCTAAACTCTTCTTCTACTTTTTTAGACATTGGGGACAATGTCTCAATTAGGTTTAGGGGAGGTGAATAGTTGATTTGTATCTTGTTTTTATTTTTTTCGTTGTGTTGTTTTTGCTTGGTTTTTAGTCAAAAAAATTCAAAAAATTAAAAAATTTAAAAAAATTTAAAATATTTTGTGTTTTTAATTTGACTAATCAGGTGAAATTGGTGTGAGATAGCTGAGTAAGGAATTTCCACTCCTGAGACGTATCTCAACCTATTTCGTAACAAATTAATTTTTGTTTATTTCATTTTGAATTATTTAATTTGTGAATTCTCTATAATACTGACTAAATTGGATATTCATATGCTCAGTTGACAGGTATTATCAATATGTATTGTAACATACAGCCATGAGTTGTAATTGAAAAGTTTGTAATATTTAGTGCTCTAGTTTAATTGAGGAAAACATCTAAAAAAAAGCGATGGAATAAAAAAAATTAAACATTTGAGATCCGAGTAATTAAGTCCGTATGGATGTTTTAACATCAAGTGCCCTAAAGCCAACTGGCTTGGGAGTCACTGGCCCAAAGCTCGCTACATGAATTGAAGATGTTGTAAATAAATAAAAGAAAAAAAAAAAGAGATATCTGAAATCCGAGTTATTAACTCTGTAAGGACGTCTTAACACCTAGTGCCCTAAAGCCAACTAGCTTGGGAGTCACTGACCCAAAACTCGCTACATGAATTGAAGATGTTGTAAAAAAAAAAAATCAGAAAAAAATTTAACACAAGCACCTCCAATTCTCATCAATCCAATCCTATAAATATACCCTACATCTCCTCTATTTTCATAACAAGTATCTTCGATCAAAAAAGCAAAAAAGCAATCTATCGAGTTTCTAAGTTCTTACAAGCAGACAAAATATCCAGTAGATTGTCAAAAGACTACCTTCCATAAAAAGGAATCTTAACTTAATTATGGTGGCATTCTGCTTCAACTGATCAAAAGCACCAGCTCTGAAGGTATCAGCACTGACAAAAATCCTTTTATTTTCTATGGTAATAAGCATATTTTGACTAAAACCTTTTAGTACTTTTCCCAGACCCAAAACACTTAGGGTATCTATGATGTTTTAGCAAACCCACAAACATAATAACACTTGATTTCCTTTCTTTGGAGTGAATGATGGCTTCGCAGGATCCAACATTTTACAGAACTCGTAAAAAATGGCCTACAATCAAAGCAACAGTCTCTGTCATTGAGAATAATTCTTTAAAAAAAAAAAAAAAAAGCAAAGAAACAATTGGTTTAATAAAGTACATCTTGTCAGCAATGACTCTGATTAGTCAAATATATTCTATATGCTATTAGTGGCCAGACAAAATCTAACGTGGTTTATAAATTGCTACCATAAGGTATAGCATAAAACATCCCTTGAAAAATTGTAGTCTTCAATTTATGACAACTGTGAAAAAACAAAATCTAGAAAACATGGTGTAACAGTAAATGTATAGCAATCCTTAAAAGCTCGTGCGGTTTCTCTATTTTTTATTTTTCAATATGTAAAAAAATTATTAAAATATTTATTTACCAAATATAATGCTTTTTTAGTTTCAATAGGTATTATTGTAATTAAGTCAGAA
>SKCR01038340.1:0-141346 GCA_019454045.1 Zanthoxylum bungeanum
CTAGGTGTAGTATACCTTATTGCGTATTACGATCCAGTATCGGATGTCACATGCTAGGCCTGGGGCTGGATTTATGTCTGCCTCGTACGAAGCATATATCGGATCACTAGAAACTAGTCTCTTTAATCGGATAATCATTACCTTGTCATATTATCTCGATAGTTGTAACATATTAGAGCACTAGTTCAGTATCCCTGCGTGATCATCATCTCCATATGACTGAAGTGATACTTCCATTTTGACATCACACCCAATGCATTACGATTCTCAATAAACCCAGAAGAGGCGTACACAGAACCTGTTAAAGTCCCGGACGACCAAAACCAAAGCGTACTGATTTTCACAAGTATTAGCGATGCAAGTCTCAGGTTAAGACCAAATACACCTACCATGATTCAGATTCCCATAGACACATAGTCATACTACCAATGAGATTCCGAGGGGTCTATCCAGAGCGAAGCTGTTTCCGTACCATCGGCAAACACAACCTCCTATCACACTTGCATAAGTATCCAGTACTTAAATATATGAGAACTATGCCGTTAAGCTTCAATAACGCGCACAAGTGCAGTACTAGTCTATTTTGCATTATCGATGTCCAGTCTCGATAATACTACTACTAGGGATATTTAATGATTAAACCTTTCGTGGATTGATAATGTCTCATATCTTATTAATCCGGAACTAATCATAAGGACTTTTATCATTTGTATATTCAAGTAATCTAATTACAAAATGATAAAATAGAAATTTCCTTTGTCACATAGTTAATTTGTACAAAAACCACAATGTCTTTTACAAATAGTGATGCTATGGGTCACAATTGTCCAACAGCAACTTCCCCAGACCCTATAAATAGAGAAAATTCTAGTATTTTATAGTTTCTAGGCCACGAATACGCAACATCAATCCAATCTGGATATGGCTTTTGATATCTCGGCCGAATCGGCCTCACCCCTAGACCGAATTGATTCTGAAGAATCTCAGTCATCTGTTCTCTTAACATATCATTGTCATTGAATGGCATCGCTACGGGTGGTGGTTGTGGTCCTCTCACAAATGGGGCATAGTCGTGACTTTGCCCTTGTGAACCTTGGGGACTTGGGGCAACACTACTTCATGTTGTACCATGTTTGGCCCTAAGTGTGGGCCATTGCCCCAATGACTTATTCCTCCTCTGGGTATCGTAGGGGCAGTAACCCCTTACGAAGGAACATTATTTGGACCACCCTCATGACTGCTTAGTGCAGGAGGAGGTGTAGTCCACGGTAGGGATGTCCCTTCGTTTACACATTTGGCCATCAACTCATTCAATGAGCTTAAGTGTTTGACCATATTTTCGTAGTGCGAGTTACTAGCTCAAGTAAACTTATCTATGATGTGAGCATTTTGAAGCCTGACCTATTCGACAACATCCTGAGTGAACTTGCCGAACAAGGCGCGAATCGCGTTAGGGCTGAACTCTCGCATAGTGTCATATCGGCTAGCTTCCACTAGACTCTCGAAATGGCCTATTACAATTGGAACATAGGGCTGGTTGGTTTGCTCCAATCGCCATTCCTCTGTACTTGAGCCAGTCTGAGTGTTTCTTTTCGGAGGCATTTTCACTTTTTATACCAATCCTCCCACTGTGGTCGCCAAAAACTGTTTGCGTAATTTTTCGTCAAAGAGCGTGTAAGGTTCAAACCTCCTGAGGTAAAGTCCCAGCAAGAGGTGTTTGATTAAGTGAATAAGCCTCCAAGGGACACGATCACACAAGTTACAGTCTATGGATTACAAAGATACGAAAATGAAAATAAAATGCTCATAATGAGTCGTCATTTGTTCTTTTTTTTTTTTCCTTCTTCCCACGCTTGAGCTGTTTATAGTGAGTCTCTGTTAACCGTTTGAACGGTTTCACTTTTCTTAGTCCACGACCTCCCACGTCTCATACTTGCAACCGCTGGATCATAAGTCTAGTTGCTGAGTTCTTGTAACTGCTGGATCATGCGTCTAACTGCTGAGTTCTGCGTGAAAAATGCCAGATCATGGTGGTTACGGCCTAACTGTTAGGTCGTGGGATCAATCGTAATGCATGGCAATCGTCCTGACTGCTTTTCCTTTCGTCGTCCTGATTACAAATCGTCCTATGGTGTGGTACCTGTTCGCCCTAACTGCTTTTCACCCATCATTGACCCGTTTGTCATAGGGCGATTTTCTTCTGCCAACAGTAACATAACACAAGTATCTACTAAAAAAATATTGTTTCTTGTTTGGCTCTCCATTTAAACTAGAAGGAAGATTAATTTTAAACAGTAAACAAGAAAAATTAATTGGAACGAGATACAAGTCTTTAGTAAAAGGTTCCCAAGAGATCCTCACCGTCTTCCAAGTGGACCTGTTGCTCCAGTGTTAGCAAATCGCTGTAGTGATTTCATGCAACTTGCCTGCAACAATGTTAATTGAGCAGACAATGAGGTTGCTTCAGTTTGTAATCTCAGCTATGTATATCGCGTCTTCCTTTCCTTTGACCTTGCAGCTGACTGCCTTTTAGCCCAGATTAGAAAATACATCAAACAAAATAAAGTTTGCAGTGTCCATATGAAACACACAACATCTAAATTAGCACTGTGTTTCTTTTGGCCCTTATGAAATACTGAATTATTATAAATAGAGAACAGCTAAAAGAGAGATAACAAAAATATTCACAAGAGATAGAGAGATATATTGATAGGTACAGATCTTGCTAAGGCATATATAGGGAGTGTAACAAAAATGATATGTCAGGACTATCGGAAGTTTTCAATGCTGAAAAAGGTACTAGGCATTTGGTTACGCCCAGTATCTTCAAGTTCAACTAATAATATGTACGAGGAGCAATTGTTCATATCTCAAATAAATAATAACTTTCCATTCATGGGTTAACCCACGAGAAACTACCAATAAGATTAAAGAAAAGAATTCACATGACAAAACACATTTTAAAGAGAGATCAGCAGACATAATTAGAAAAAAAAAAAAAATTTGGAAATTTGCATCCCAATATGATAGATGTAACACCAACATGTATTTCATGCTTGGACATGTAATTAAATATTGAGTTAATTTTGAGTTAATGACAAAACAAATATTAGTCAAAGGATTTGTCAAAGTTAAGTGCAAGCTCAGCAAGCTTAGCAGCAGACATAGCTTTGTTATCTGCAGAAGGCGGCTCTTGTGAACCTGCCATGAGCATTTCAATGCCATGACAAAATGCATTGAACTTATCCATTTAATAGGTTTATTATGTTAGTAATTTATTATTTAAATTAATAAATTATTAACATAGAAACATATTATAATATAATTTAGCAAGAAACATATTAATTTATTTTAATTAACTAATATTTTAATTTATTATTATTAAATTATACAATTAAAATAAAGAAACCGATTATGATAAGAAAACATATTATAATCTCTCATTAAAATAACAAAAACACAAGTGGCACTTAATCTCTACAATTAATTATTTATTATTAAATTATAAAATTAAAATATTTTTACAATTAATTTGATATTAATTTTTGAATAATTTTGTAAGTAATTTGGCAAAGGATATATGTGCATATAATCTTTACAATTAATTTTTTTTCTACCTATTATAATAAGAAGATATAGTATAATTTTCTATTAAAATAAAAAAAAATATGTGACACATAATCTCTATAATTAATTTTTTACTACCTATTATAATAAGAAGATATAGTATAATATTCTATTAAAATAAAAAAAAATATGTGACATCTGATCTCTACAATTAATATTTTTTTATTAAATTATAATAATAATAAATTATTAAAATAAAAAACCTATTACAATATAAAAATATAATCTTCTATTAAAATAAGAAACCTAAATAGTAGTCGCCCACAAAACCTAGTCAATTTTTTAAATTTCGGGTCTTATTATTTGTTATTTATTTTGAAATATTTTTATAAGTTTTTTATTTCATGAATTTTTAATTATTTACTGTACTTCAGAATGTAAACTCTAACTATTAGCTATTGCACAATGAATTAGAGATATTATTTAAGAATTGAAAGACAAACGAATGAGATATAAATATTTCATATAAATTAATCAATTGTCTTATTTAAACTATAAAATCGACACGATCTAGAATATTTACAAGAACAATACCTAAAATATATGCGCAACCCGCACAAAGTAAAGACCATATATATACTAATATATAATAAATAATGTTAAACCAGTGACATGGCACGTAAACGGATTTTCTAGGCATGATTGATAAATACATTGGATAAGAATTGGCACAAACTTGCCACGACATAACAACTCATATTATTATTTTTACTACTATTAAATTAATGTTACATAGCCTATATTTTGTCTCAAAATTAAATAAATGCAATGGAGTATAATGTCTACCATTAACTTTTTTCTTTTTCTTTTTTTCTTTTTTTTTTTTTTTTTTTGTTTATATTAAGGAAAAGAAAAATTTCCTTTTGAATCTGAGTTATTGATTTCCATAAAAAATTTATGATTATAAGGACTTAATTAAAATAAATTTAACATCTTATATCTTAACCAAAAAAACAAAATTTAAAGACTTGGATGATAAGAACTCATTGGAATGTTGGATGTCACATCTCAATTTACAAGTCATATCATGATTCATAATTGAACTGTCTATTCTTACATGCTTGCCCATATATAATGTATATGAAATACATGAAGCATACTTATTACAACATTATCTACACATGAAAATCATGCGTTATGGCTGCCTAATGTGATCAATAATTAAAAATTGTACATTTATTAAAAAAAATTAATCATTTTATACTTATAGCTAGTTTCATTAATCCTTTTGCACGTTTGTGAAATAATAATTAAATTTATGTTTTATATATTTTTATTTTTATTTTTATTTCTTATATATGTGAAATAATACTTTGACTGCATAATTAGAAAAATGGACGTGATATTTGGATTTTAGAGGGCAGAAACTTGAAATTGTGTTTTAACGGTGTACAATTTCGAAAATTTCAACTTTGTAAAATTTTCATATTTGAGCCATAATTTTTTACTCTGATATCAGATTGAGGCAATTTCAGTTCCAGATGAAAGAAGACTCAAATATCTACAATTTTGATATGAACAAGATTTTCTAGTTCTGAGGTTTTTAAAGTCGAAATTAATAAAGAAGACAACATGCGTTGCATGTAATTTTAAATATTAGAAAATAAATAAATAAATAAAAGTTGAAATATCACAATCCACCTTAAACATGTAAGTCATGTGTTGCATGAAACTTAAATTATGAATATTGGGAAAATCATGAACTATAAGTCTTTTAGCACAAGCTGTAAATAGGGGTGTTTGCGATGCGGTTCGAGTCGGTTTTTTCGTTTTTTACTTCAAACCGAGCGGGTTGATGGTTTGGGAAATTAGAAACCGAAATCGTAAATTTGATAAGGAAAATCGCGGCAGTTCGGGTTGGTGGTTTAACGGATCGGCGGTTTGGATTATAAATTTTTAAAAGAAAATTTTATAGTTTTCACATTATAATTGAAGAGAAAAAATACATAATTTTCATTTATATATTGCATATCGCCATACGCTCATTAAATATTTTAAATTTCATGGTTAAAGAATAAGAAAAATATAAAATAATATCTAATTTGAATGCGGGTCGGTGGTTTATGCGGTTTGGGTCGCGATTCAAGTCAAAATTTACGATTTGGGAGGTTCGCGGTTTGACGTGGGTCAAAACCGTGCACCGATCTGAAATTTGTGGTTCGGTTCGGTGCGGTTCGAAATCATTTTTAATATTTTTTCAAACCACGCGGTTCGGTTTCGTTCGATGCGGTTCGCGGTTTGACCCGAAATCGTGACCACCCCTAGCTGTAAACATGAAATATAAGATGTAAATTGTGAGATATGAACACGTAATCATAAACTAAAGATTGGACATCTGAGCTGTAAACATGTAAAACATGAACTGAAATCGTACAAACCATGAATCTGAAAACATGTTACGTGAAAACATAAGTTCACTACTACAATAATAGGAGTAGCCAACACTTTAAAAGAAATCAGTTTACCAATTAATCGATTTGGTAAGTAAAAAATATCAATTTTATTTTAAACTGTTTTCTTTTGCAATAGAATTTAAATCATTATTAAATACAATCAGTTTTAACAACGGTTTTAGTTTATAAACGATGTCTTTATCTAGTAGGAAAGAAATCACATATTAATAATTGTTGTCTTTACCTAGTATGAAAGAAATCTCATAATTAAAAACAGTTGTCTTTAAATCTAATAAGAAAGAGATCACATATTAATTATTAAAACGAAACATGGGACACATAACTGAAAATGATAATTCATGACACTTGACTGTAAATCATGACAATTAAAATGCAAATCATGAACGGACATATAAGTTGTAAAATCATGACATATGAAAACATAAATTGTAAACTTAACATGTGTAACATAATTGTAAACTGTAGAATGCATGGAAAGTGAACTTAGAACCATCAAATTTGCATGATAACCTTGGAAGCATTTGAAGGAAAAGTGGCGTGAAGAAAAGCTCTTTCCAATTTCGTTTTTGATGTTGAAAGAGATGAAGGAATAGTACTCTTCATATAGGCAAAAGAGGGGATGATTTATTAATAGAATAATACAAAAAATCAGAAAAATATGATAATTTTTAGAGTAATCACGAATTCTATTGTTCATGCGACTTTGACTTGAATTTTTGACCTAGTTCGGGTCTGATTTTGGAAAAATATTCAACAAGAAATGTATAGGTCTTGATCTCAGTTTTCCAAAGATATAAAAATTTAAGAAAATTAAAGATCATATAAAAATTTATGATTAAAATACGGAAAGTTACATCTTAACTCAGATGAATAGTAAAAGTGTGAAACTGAAAATTTATTCAAGACCTCCGGACAAGATTTCTAAGATGTAAAACCTATTTATATGTTATTTTATGAGTTTTGGGATGTTATGCATAATGATTCACTGTACCGGATAAGACCGGTCTGACTGAGGTGTTATATATAATCTGGAAATTATATTTGAAACTAAAAATTATATGAAATCATAATATATTTCATAATGAAAAAATGTTTGACATAGAATGTATTGAGAATTTAAATTATAACATAAGATGTTTAAAATATCATTACAATAATCAAATACAAACAACAGAATTTTATTAAATAGATTTTGCATATTCTTGTCAAAAAGTAGAATGAAATTGCGTATTTGTCACCGCCACTCACCTAATGATCAAAAACAAGCTTTATATCATTAACAACTATTAATAATAAAGTGAGGTGCAATCATCACTAAACAATTGCTAGGGTTTCCGTGTTTAAATAGTTGGGTATGTTTGAAATTTTTATTTTTTAATGAAGTGTAGTCCAATGATATTTCATTTGAGTATAAACATTTGACTCAAAGAGGCCATGATTTCAAATCTTGCTGGATACATATAGTTGATTTATTTATTTTTTCCTAATATCTTAATATCAATGACTTACTAACACTATATATATTGATACCACGGTATTAATAATCGTTAATATTTTTATGAAGAATACAAAAAATGATAATTTTATCTAACATTGCTGACATGGTTTGAAAAGTGTCAGTAAATTCCATTTTTGACATAGTGCATGCGCAATTCCATTTTTGACCCAGCATCAACCTCTCAAATTCAGCCTTCTTTAAACAACTTGATGAGATAATTGTAATTGCAGTGAAAACTTGGGTTTCTTTCTCTTAAAATATTTACCCCAATCTAGTTTATTGTTACTTCAAAGTTTTCATGTTTTTGTTGTTGTGATTCTCTGATTACTGAAAAGTATTTATAAGGAAAAATAAATATTCTTTATTACTATTTTAATAGAATTTACAAGTATATTATAAAAACTCCACTCTCTAAGCTCTCTTACTTGGAGCTTCTAATTGGAGATGATTTTAGCTATCCAAAGTTCCTATTTATAGCCAATTCATGGCCTCAAATTGTCAAAAAAATGATAAATTCCACCTAAAGTTTTTCTAGTGTTTTGCACCATTGTCAAAAGGCGGTGATGGTTGTTCCACCAAACTTTGACAATGGTGGTGCCTTTTTTACAATATTTGCAATGGTGGTTTGCAGTTGGACACTTCAAAACTGCCTAAGTTCCTTAGATATGTGCAACGGCTAAATAGTCGAATACTCTTAGGTGAGAGTATGAGAGATTCTTGTCAGACTACACTTTCTCTCGGAATCTCAAAATTCAACGGTACAGATATTGGTGATATGTTGATTAGGTAATAGGTGATACAAACAACTTCTCCTAGAATAACTTCGGCAGCTTAGTCATACTGATCATGCTTCTGGCTTTCTTCATAATGGTGCAGTTCATTCTTTCAGTTACATCATTATGTTGAAGGGTGTGTGGACCATGTCTCTCATGTCGAATGTTGAATATCGTGTCTCCTACAGTAGGCATCGAACTCTCTGGAACTTACTTGCATGCGAAGGCACTTCAGTTTATTTCATGTTTCACGCTCTACCATGGCATGGAACAGCTTGAACTGATCCAGAACCTGATCATTTATCTTCAGAAAATACACTCAACTTTTCGAGAAACATCATCAATGAAAGTCAGAAACACTTGTTCTCGCCCAGTAAATCAACCTCCAAGAGACTACAAACATCAGAATGCACCAGACTGAGCAACTCTGATATTCTCTTTGAAGAGAATCTAAACGAAACTTTTTGTTGTTTACCAAACAAACAATTATTGTAAGGACTTAGTGCAGCATCCTTATTAAACTCATTCTTGGTCAAGGTAGATAACTATTTTTCACTCATGTGACCGAGACTCTCGTTCAATAGATTTTGATAAGCCTTTTTTCAGCTACATTATGTCTGTCTGCATAAATCTTCACATGAATTTTGAATTATGTGCCGAAAATATATTATCGAGCGACAACCATAACACCTTTTGTCAGTCTCTATGTGTCATTACTGAAATGACTGTCATACCCTTATTTATCAAGTGTTATTCCTGAGAGTACATTCAGCCGAAGTTCTGGAATATGTAGGATATCCTTAAAAGTTAATGTATACCTGACATTTGTCTACAAATGAATATCACCAATTCCTATTATCTTAGAGGAACTGATATTTCCTATCTTCACTGAACCAATGTCTGTTGCTTTGTATCTTATGAAGAAATATATGTGAAGACCGACGTGGTATGATGTTGCAGTATCTACCACCCATTCAATATCTTAGATTACGGTATGAAGATATGTCTCTTCCTGCATTGAGCATATGACTACATCTTCATTTTATCACATGTATGCTTTTCCTAAAAACTATTCAATTCAAGGTAAATTCCTCCTTTGATTCTTGCAGCATACACTCTCCATGCGCATCCCTGAATTTTTTTCATTCTTCACTTCATCTTATCAATCCTAAATCTTTTTTTTTTTTTATGGATATAATAATCCTTGAGAACTTCTCTGAAATGGACTATATCCCTGAACTGATCACCAATCTTCAATTTTACTTCTCCAATTAGGTCTATATTTGAATTATCTATCTCCAACAGTATCTGGAAATTAGTGTGTCATTAACAAGTCATGATCTCTCTCATCAATTTCATGGTTGGAAAAATTTACATCATCATCACATTCTAAATCACAGTCCCAAGGCGTGGCTTGGTGGTGTAGGGCTCAGAATCCGACCTTCAGATCCTGGGTTTGAATCCAATGAATACGTTTCTTGTAAGAGTTTGGGACAACCAGAGGTTTTACCTACTTCTTTTAAACTCGGATGGGATGATTTTCCGGCGAGATTTCTAATGAATTCAAAAAAATAAAAATCACATTCTACATCACGCTCTCCATCAGCATCATCATCAATGGTATTTTGTTCAAGGTCTATTGGTGCTTGATAACCCTAATTAAAACCAAGTTGCCAATTCTTCATTATACATTTATGATCCTTTTCAACTTCTAATTCAGCATCACTCATCAGACAATAATTAAACATCAATATTAATATTAACAATCAAATAATAACACAATACATGTTGTTTGCCCCCATTTAATTATATTTATATACCAGGAGCCTTACAAATAAAACATACATGCATTATCTTTGTCTAATTTAAAACCCATATGCATTTGTTTAATAAGTGTTAAAATTAAAACACACATCCACATTATCAAATCACCCAATATTCTTCATTGTGAACCTTCAGATTACTACAACCAACAAAAATACTAATATATCATCATTATATGTCACTTTCAAAAATTAAGGAGATGTATTTTGTTGTAATTTATGATAATCCCACCTATTTAATCATTTTCTTGTAATTATTATTATTTTATTATTTTGTAATTTATCCCTCCACCACTTTTCCCTATAAATATAGAGGAACACTCTTTATATTTTGGTATCAAACTCATTCATTAAGAATTAATAAGAAAAGCTGGCAGTTTTATAAGGTATTTTTTCTTCTTCTTTTCTTTTATTTTATAACACGTTATCAACACGATCAGCTTTTATTTAAATCTTTTTATAACCAAAAAAGAGAGAGAGAGAGAAAAAGAATCGAATGCCCTTGAAGTGCCTGAAGCCAAAAACTTCAAATTTTTGATGATCAATGAGCTTCAATTATGAAGATCCAGTGACATCAATTGAGTTTTTTTTTTTCTTTTAATCTGCTTCAATTGCATTTGATTACGATGATCCAATGGCGTCATTCAGTTCTTGACTTCAAACATGTAATAAGGCATGTTTTGAGATTTTTTTATTTGGTTGGTGGATCTAATTTTTTTTAGTTGCAACTTGAAGTTTGTAGTGTAAATAAATTAGAACAAGAAGTTCTGAGTTTTCAATATTAAAATTAGAACTCGTAGTTCTAATTTAGAACCTGTAGATCTTAATTTCAATATTAAAATTAGAACATGTAATTCTAATTCAGAACCTGAAGTTCTGAATCTCAATATTATTATTAGAACATGTAGTTCTAATTCAGAACCTGAAGTTCTGAATCTCAATATTAAAATTAGAACTCATAATTCTAATTTACAACCTGAAGTTTTGAATCTCAATATTAAAATTAGAACCCCTAGATCTAATTCAGAACCTGAAGTTCTAAATTTTAATCTTAAAATTATAACTTAGTTTATAATTTACTATGTTATTCTTTTATTTATTATTAGTTTAACAGATTAATTATTTTTATGAGTATGCTCTGTGATAGTCATTAATTTGGATCCTCCACATTAGAAAATAAAAAGTGGATTTCTTTTTAATTTTATAATTTATTTTAATTTATTTCATAAATCTGATTAACTATAAGAGAAAATTAGAACCTGAAGTTCTAAACTCATTAATTAATTATTAGATTCGAACTTGCAGTTCTAAATATGAAAAATAATTATAAAACCCGAAGTTCTATAATTATATTACAATTAAAGAACCTGAAGTTCTAACCTCCATCAATTAGACATTAGATTAAAACCTACAGATTTAAATCCATATATATATATATATATAAACAAACCCATATGCATTTGTTTAATAAGTATTAAAATTAAAACACACATCCACATTATCAAATCACCCAATATTCCTCATTGTGAACATTAGATTATTACAACCTACAAATACTAATATATCATCATTATATGTCCCTTTCAAAAACTAAGGAGATGTATTTATCATTTATACAAAAATTTAGGGATTTTCCCTATTTTTTATGGTCGAGATACATAGTTTTATTATTACAATTAATTTGGTTACTGTGTTCTTACAACGGACTTTGAACAATCAGTAAACCGAACTGGAATGATACAAATAAACCAAAATGGAATGAAACAATTTTCAACAGTGAAACAATGACAACAAGGAAACAGAGAAAAAAAACGAAAATAGTAAATCAGTCACAGCTATGAAGGCAGAATTCCGAGGCTTGTTGATGTGGCAACAATCTCCTTAAAACAAATTCGTCCCCTACCGATTGGTGCAGTAGAACGCGAGACGTCTGTTTCCCAGGATGCAACGGAAAAAGAGGAAATTGGGCACCACCAAATTCGACTGCAACGAACAACGAAGTGCTTGAACTCTTCTAAAAAGAAAACTGAAAACTTGTTTCTGTATTCAACTTTTTTAAAACGAAAATACACATGTCTATTAAAAAGAAATTAACATGCCAATTAAATTGAGTTAGTGGGAGACCTTCATTTGATTTGTAACCACTTAGTTAATTAATAAAATTGAATTAACTGTTATGGAACATCAAAAGCTTGGAAAAAAATAAAGAGGAGGCTTGCAAAAATTCGCTAGGCCGGGCTCGCACATTTTGGTCCGGCATTCGTGTACGCAGGACACGCGGGTGCACACGAGCCAAGCTTGATTCGGATTTGATTTGCACCCCCCCCCCCCCCGCGCACGTAGAGAGAGCCTCTATCCTTACAACTCTTACCCATCTACATATGAGCAATCATATATAAGCATAATATTCCCTCTATAGCTTTCCCATATGGGACAAGCTTACTTTTCTTTATTTTCCAACACCAATGGGTGAACTTTGAGCAACAATTTCTCATTCACCCAAGCACCATTTTAAGCATATGAATATACCATTTCGAAGTACTCACGGAGGAGTATCCGAATCATTCAATAACAACCACTAACACGAAGTGGACCATGCTTAAAATTGAGCCTCAAAATGCTTACTATAAGCATTTTCCAACAATCCCCCACATGAATGAAATTGGCGAAAAACGTCGAATAAAATTATTTTATAAAACATTTTATTTTGACCTAGAAGAGTTCAACGGTTCAACACCTGCATAGGATAGGTAGGCCTCAGCCTTTGAACCTTCCCTTGTGAAAATATATCTCATTTACTGGCTGACAGTGGACGCGATGTCATTGAACTGTACTGCCGTTCATGTAAATGGAGAAAATATATCACACAGATATTTAACCTAACACATCTGAGTTCTCATTATTATGTTCATTTTGGCCATGAACATCAACCTGGTTCTGCAAGAGTTTCTAAGAATTGAGCCCCGTACAATTCCCTTTGAAGCGGCCCCACTTCTCTCTCACATAGGTGATTTCTTATTTAAGAGCATCTCGTAATACTCTGCTCGGATTCCCGACGCATAAGAATCATTAAAAGCCTTTGCTTAACCTCAATCCATACGAGCATCACTGTTTCATTTCACCATAGGAATGGACTAGAGGGTAACCCCCCCACAGTGAACCAATTATGTCTTTTACGAGTAGGTTGTCCCATTGAACCTAGATCTTGGGATCTCCAGTCAACAAGGTTGGGTTTTCCTTCGTAATAAACATTTATCTAATGGGGTTTAGTCCCATTCCCCTCGATGATTTCACAACCAACTCTCTATTTAACCCTTTGGTTAGCGGATCCGCAATGTTATCCTTTGACTTTACATAGTCAATCGAAATAACTCCAGTAGAGAGTAATTGTCTAACGGTATTGTGTCTACGACGAATATGTCTAGACTTACCATTATACATATTGTTATGTGCCCTTCCAATTGCAGATTGACTATCGCAATGAATGCAAATTGCTGGCACTGGCTTTGGCCAACTTGGAATATCCTCTAGAAAATTTCGAAGCCATTCTGCTTCTTCAGCACACTTGTCTAATGCAATGAATTCTGATTCCATTGTAGATCTGGCTATCACGGTCTGTTTGGAGGATTTCCATGATATAGCTGCACCTGCTAGTGTAAACACATAGCCACTGGTAGACTTTGAGTCTTTCATGTCAGATATCCAATTAGCATCACTGTATCCTTCGACTACAGCTGGATATCTATGATAGTGCAACCCATAATTACGAGTAAAACGTAAGTACCTAAGTACTCTCACTATTGCTTTCCAGTGATCAACCCCTGGATTACTCGTATATCTGCTGAGCTTGTTTACTGTACAGGCTATATCAGGTCTTGTACAACTCGATAGATACATCAAACTCCCGATCACTCTAGAGTATTCTACTTGAGATATACCATCTCCCCTATTCTTCGATAGGTGTAGACTCACATCTAAAGGAGTTCTAGCCACAGCAGAATCATCATTGTTGAATTTACCAAGAATCTTGTCCACATAGTGCGACTGATCAAGAATAAGTCCATCAGGACTTCTCGATCTTTATTCCCAGAATGACATCTGCTAGACCCATGTCTTTCATGTCAAACTTGGATTTCAGCATATTCTTGGTAGATTTCACCATTTTAACATTACTCCCGACAATCAATATGTCATCAACGTAGAGATAAAATGACATAGCCAACTTCTGTCTCTCTGACATAAATGCATTTATCACACTCATTGATTTTGAAACCATTTGCTAACATGGTGTCATCAAACTTTTTATGCCACTGTTTCGGAGCTTGTTTTAATCCATACAAGGATTTAACCAACTTACAGACTTTCTTTTCTTGTCCTGGAGCTATAAAGCCTTCAGGTTGTTCCATGTAAATTTCTTCATCTAAATCTCCATTTAGAAAGGCTGTTTTCACATCCATCTGATGTACCTCAAGATTGCGCAAAGCTGCAATCGCTATTATCATCCTTATGGAATTTATTCTCGTTACAGGAGAATAAGTATCAAAGTAATCAAGACCTTCACGTTGTCTGTAACCTTTAATTACAAGTCTTGCTTTGTACTTGTCAATTGATCCATCTGCCTTCATTTTCTTCTTGAAAATCCACTTGGATCCTAAAGGTTTACATCCTGGAGGAAGATCCACTAACTCCCAGGTGTGATTTTGTAAGATGGATTCAATTTCACTATTGATGGCATCTTTCCACAAAGCACCATCAGCTGACCTTACAGCTTCGTTATAGCTTTGAGGATCATTTTCTAGCAAAAATGTCAAAAAATCTGGACCAAATGATTTTTCCGTTCTAGCTCTTTTGCTACGTCTTGGTTCAAGTTCAACAACTTGTTGATCTCCGGAACATTTATTTGTTCTCGGTCCTGACTATCTTCAATGATAGTCTCATGTACCCGTTTGTGTACATTTGAATTCGAATTAGTTTTACAAGGAAAAACGTATTCGAAAAAGGATGCATTCCTCGACTCCATTATCGTATTCTTGTGAATATCTGGTATATTAGACTCATGCACAAGAAATCGATAAGCATTACTGTTATGTGCATATCCTATGAAAATACAATCAACAGTTTTTGGTCCTATCTTCACCTTTTTAGGTGGAGGAATAACTACCTTGGCAAGACACCCCCACACTCGTAGAAATTTGTAGGAAGGTACTCTTCCTTTCCACATTCTCATAAGGAGTTTTCCCTGCATCTTTCCGTGGTACCTTATTTAAAAGGTAATTAGCTGATAAAACAGCTTCTCCCCACATATTCTGAGGTAAGCCAGAGCTGATTAACATAGCGTTCATCATCTCTTTCAAGGTACGATTCTTCCGTTCTGCAATCCCATTGGATTGAGGTGAATAAGGAGCTGTGGTTTGATGTATGATTCCATTTTGTTCACAAAGTGATTCAAAAGGGAAAACATACTCACCACCACGATCACTTCTCAACTCCTTAATTCTTTTGTTCAGTTGATTCTCAACTTCATTCTTATAGAGAACAAATTTCTCTATAGCTTCGTCCTTGCTTTTCATCAAATACACATAGCAAAATCTAGTGCAATCATCAATAAAGGTAATAAAATATTTATTACCGCCTCTCGATTGTATTGAATTAAAATCACATACATCGGTATGAATAAGATCAAGTGGTTCAGAGTTTCTTTCAATACTATGAAAAGATGATCTAGTTAGTTTTGCCTCAACACAAGTATCACACTTATGTTTGTTATCAATTTTAAAATTTGGAATGTGGTTCATGTTAATTAATTTCCGTAATGAATTAAAATTAACATGTCCTAATCTACCATGCCATAGATTAGAGTACTCAACAATATAAGCAGAAGAACTAGCTTTATTGATATTCTTAGGTTTAACAACCATTACATTGAGCTTAAAGAGCCCATCAGTTACATACCTTTTCCCACATACATCCCATTTTTAGTTAAAACTACTTTATCAGACTCGAACACCATCCGGAATCCATGCTTGTTCAGAAGTGATCCAGACACAAGATTCTTCCGTATTTCTGGTACATACAGAACGTTGTTCAAAGTCAACTCTTTCCCAGAGGTCATCTTCAGAATCACCTTGCCTTGACCTTCAATCTCAGATGTTGCTGAATTTCCCATGTATAATTTTTCCCCATTACCAGTAGGCTCAAATGAAGAAAACATGCTCTTGTCCGAGCACACATGTCGAGTGGCACCAGTATCAATCCACCACTCTTTGGGTTAGAACCCACCAGATTCACCTCAGAAACCACAGCTGAAAGGTTAATGTCTGAAACATCTTGAGTCATATTTTCCATCACATTAGCCTCTTGATTCTTTTTCTTCTTCGGCAGTCTGCACTCAGAAGACTTGTGACCCATTTTGTCACAGTTGAAGCATCTTCCTTGAAATTTGGATTTCTTGGAAACTCCTCCTTTAGGGCCCATCTTTGACCCTTTGTTTTTAGGGTTCTTGTTCTTATGGCCATGTTCAACAACATTTGCTTTGGCCTCATGAGTTATTCCTCTCTTGTCAGATACTCTGTAATCTTCCTCAATTCTAAGCTTAAGAACCAAGTCTTCAATGCTCATTTCTTTTCGCTTATGCTTTAAATAATTCTTGAAATCTTTCCATCCAGGTGGTAGTTTTTCAATTATCGAGGCTACTTGGAATGTTTCACTTAAAACCATCCCCTCAGCATGAATTTCTGCTAGAATAATTTGCAATTCTTGTACTTGACTTAACACAGTTTTGGAATCAATCATCTTAAAATCTAGGAAACGGCCTACGACAAATTTCTTAGTACCGGCATCCTCAGTTTTATATTTTCGGTCTAAAGATTCCCAAAGCCCTTTTGCTGTTTTCATCCCGGCATACACACTGTACAAGGAATCACTCAGCCCATTTAGCACATAATTCCTACATAGGAATTCAGAATGTTTCCAAGCATCGATTGCACTGATAACTTGGATATCAATCTCACCCTCCACGGGTTCAGGAGCATCTTCCTTTAGAAACCTCGCAAGGTTCAATGTGGTCAAGTAGAAAAACATTTTCTGTTGCCACCGTTTAAAATTCTGTCCACTGAATTTTTCAGGTTTTTCTGCAGCAGGATTGACATGGCTCACATGTCCAACAGGTTGTCTAGCCACAGAGGCAGTAACACCTTGGCTAGCCACAGCGGCTGCCATATTAAGCCCAGAGGCTGAAGCAAGTTGGCCAGCCGAGGAGGCTGCCACTGCACTTTGGCCAGCCACGGGGGCTGCCACAATATTTTGGCCAGCCGAGGAGGCTGCCATATTCGGATCTACTGTGTTTGGACTGTTTTCCATATCCACAGAGTCGAATTTGTTTTAAGACTATTACAAATAATTTGGTTACTGTGTTCTTACAAAGGACTTTGAACAATCAGTAAACCGAACTGGAATGATACAATAAACCAAAAGGAATGAAACAATTTTAACAGTGAAACAAATGACAACAAGGAAACAGAGAAAAAAAAACGAAAATAGTAAATCAGTCACAGCTATGAAGGCAGAATTCCGAGGCTTGTTGATGTGGCAACAATCTCCTTAAAACAAATTCGTCCCCTACCGATTGGTGCAGTAGAACGCGAGACGTCTGTTTCCCAGGATGCAACGGAAAAAGAGGAAATTGGGCACCACCAAATTCGACTGCAACGAACAATCGAAGTGCTTGAACTCTTCTAAAAAGAAAATGAAAAACTTGTTTTGTATTCAATTTTTTAAAACGAAAATACACATGTCTATTAAAAAGAAATTAACATGCCAATTAAATTGAGTTAGTGGGAGACCTTCCATTTGATTTGTAACCACTTAGTTAATTAATAAAATTGAATTAACTGTTATGGAACATCAAAAGCTTGGAAAAAAAATAAAGAGGAGGCTTGCAAAAATTCGCTAGGCCGGGCTCGCACATTTTGGTCCGGCATTCGTGTACGCAGGACACGCGGGTGCACACGAGCCAAGCTTGATTCGGATTTGATTTGCACCCCCCCCCCGCGCACGTAGAGAGAGCCTCTATCCTTACAACTCTTACCCATCTACATATGAGCAATCATATATAAGCATAATATTCCCTCCATAGCTTTCCCATATGAGACAAGCTTATTTCTTTATTTTCCAACACCAATGGGTGAACTTTGAGCAACAATTTCTCATTCACCCAAGCACCATTTTAAGCATATGAATATACCATTTCGAAGTACTCACGGAGGAGTATCCGAATCATTTAATAACAACCACTAACACGAAGTGGACCATGCTTAAAATTGAGCCTCAAAATGCTTACTTATAAGCATTTTCCAACAATCCCCCACATGAATGAAATTGGCGAAAAATGTCGATTAAAATTATTTTATAAAACATTTTATTTTGACCTAGAAGAGTTCAACGGTTCAACACCTGCATAGGATAGGTAGGCCTCAGCTTTGAACCTTCCCTGTGAAATATAATCTCATTTACTGGCTGACAGTGGACGCGATGTCATTGAACTGTACTGCCGTTCAATAAATGGAGAAAATTTATCACACGATATTTAACCTAACACATCTGAGTTCTCATTATTATGTTCATTTTGGCCATGAACATCAACCTGGCTCTGCAAGAGTTTCTAAGAATTGAGCCCCGTATAATTCCCTTTGAAGCGGCCCCACTTCTCTCTCACATAGGTGATTTCTTATTTAAGAGCATCTCGTAATACTCTGCTCGGATTCCCGACGCATAAGAATCATTAAAAGCCTTTGCTTAACCTCAATCATACAAGCATCACTGTTTCATTTCACCATAGGAATGGACTAGAGGGTAACCCCCCCACAGTGAACCAATATTGTCTTTTACGAATAGGTTGTCCCATTGAACCTAGATCTTGGGATCTCCAGTCAACAAGGTTGGGTTTTCCTTCGTAATAAACATTTATCTAATGGGGTTTAGTCCCATTCCCCTCGATGATTTCACCACAAAACACTCTATTTACATAGTCAATCGAAATAACTCCAGTAGAGAGTAATTGTCTAACGGTATTGTGTCTACGACGAATATGTCTAGACTTACCATTATACATAATGTTATGTGCCCTTCCAATTGCAGATTGACTATCGCAATGAATGCAAATTGCTGGCACTGGCTTTGGCCAACTTGGAATATCCTCTAGAAAATTTCGAAGCCATTCTGCTTCTTCAGCACACTTGTCTAATGCAATGAATTCTGATTCCATTGTAGATCTGGCTATCACGGTCTGTTTGGAGGATTTCCATGATATAGCTGCACCTGCTAGTGTAAACACATAGCCACTGGTAGACAAGCTAATATTCCCTCCATAGCTTTCTCATATGGGACAAGCTTACTTTTCTTTATTTTCCAACACCAATGGGTGAACTTTGAGCAACAATTTCTCATTCACCCAAGCACCATTTTAAGCATATGAATATACCATTTCGAAGTACTCACGGAGGAGTATCCAAATCATTTAATAACAACCACTAACACGAAGTGGACCATGCTTAAAATTGAGCCTCAAAATGCTTACTTATAAGCAATTTTCCAACAGTTATGTCCCTATTTCAAATGTACACCCAAATCCTCTCTTCTGTACACAAATAATTATAGCTAAAATGGTCTTAGAAGTTATCCTTTGCTTGACGAACGACACGGAAAGCTTCTGAATCTTCCGCTGTGTCTGGAATACGCAACGACTGCCGGATTTGTAGACTTGATGTACGGATTACATGACTTCTATCTTTATCGTCTTCGGAATCTAGGTAAACACCCCAAGTAAACATATTATTAAAAGAACAGTAGATAAAGAATGCAACTATCAGACGCAAGAAAGCATGCATGGCTGCGAGAATTAAAATGAATTTAAGAAATGTTTATGTAAGCTTGAAGGGAATGAGATTCATCCAGATCCTTGTAGATTAGTGAAATAAACCAAAGAAATCACCAAAATATTTCAATAAATATTAGAGACTCAGAAGAAGACAGGTCCACTCATGATTCATGTGACGAATTCAAGATAATAATACATCCCAACTAAGATAAGAAATCAAAGAAACTGAGATAGAAAGTTCTAGAAGTTACCGTGGGCATGCCCTTGCTGCGAAGATGGGCTACAATGGCCGCATAGGATTGGAGTGCCTCATTATTGGGTTCTATAGACAATGCGAATTTTGAATTACTCTGTACAATGTGCAAAACATAATTAGGGTTCTCGCAGATTTTACTTTTAAAAAACAAAACAAATTGCTGAATGGGAAAAAGAAAAGAATAACAAACCAGCGAATATTCATGACCACAATATACATTTGTTGTTGTGAATAAACACACACGAATAGAGGATAGTTTGAGAGAAAACTCTTCTTTTATATACCCACAAAAGAATTACAAAGCTTCCAATACAAGCTTTATAAAAAACTCTCACCAATCACTCTCACTACACTTTCACACATTTAGGGATACTGAAACAATGGATTTAGGGCTCAATTTATAGTGCCCAAACCGCGTGAACAGTGCCACGCGGTTTGGACACGTTTACAGACAGTGGCCAAGTTGGCCAGCTGCAAAACGGTGAGGCAGCCCTTTTGCAGCTGTCTTCAACAAATCTCCCCCTCGGTGAAGATTTCCTCAAAATCTGAGCCGACCATCAATCATCTAAACCGGATCCTCCAAAGGATCCTCCCCTGGCTGCATCTGTATGACTGCCTACGTACCCTGAGTTGGGATCAAGCCAATCGTAGTTCTCTGTATCTCCCCACTCTGACTATGTGGAGAGTTTTGTCATCCCGGCTATGGCACGACAGATTTCAAGCTTCTCCTTTGGTAAAACCTTCGTGAACATATCGGCACCGTTGTCGTCGGTGTGAATTTTCCTGAGTTCTAATAGTCTTGAGCTCAGGACGTCCCGTATCCAGTGATACCTCACATCGATATGTTTTGACCTCGAATGAAATGTGGAATTTTTACCGAGATAGATAACACTCTGACTATCACAGTATAAAATGTACTTCTCCTGCTTGAAACCCAATTCTTGGACGAATGACTTCATCCACAGCAATTCATTGCAGCGACAGATTCTGCCTCTGTTGTAGAAAGTGCAACACATCTCTGCAACCTAGACTGCCATGCCACAGCGCCTCCTGAGAGAGTAATCAGATACCCCGAAGTAGACTTACGGGTATCCACATCTCCTGCCATATCTGAATCGGTGTAGCCTATCAACACTGGTTTGTCGCTGCTTCCAAAACATAACCTCATCTTGGTTGTGCCTCGAAGATACCGCATAATCCATTTGATGGCATTCCAGTGTTCTCGTCCTGGGTTTGACATAAACCGACTGACCAATCCAACTGCGTGTGCTAAGTCTGGCCTCGTGCACACCATGGCATACATAAGACTTCCCACTGCTGAGGTGTATGGAACCTGTTTCATTTCCTCCTTCTCTGACTCAGTAGAGGGACTCTGTTGTGTACTCAATCTAAAGTGGGTAGCAAGAGGAGTGCTAACCGCTTTAGCCTTGTCCATCTGGAATCTCTGAAGTACCTTCTCGATGTACTCCTCTTGTGACAAGTATAACTTCCTGGCTTTCCGATCACGGCCGATCCTGATGCCAATAATCTGTTTAGCTGGCCCCAAGTCTTTCATCTCAAAAGACTTACTCAGATGCTGCTTCAAATTATCAATCCTCGATTGATTCCTGCCAACTATCAACATATCATCTACATATAACAGTAAGATGATAAAATCATCGTCAGAAAACTTCTGAACGAAAACACAATGGTCTGAAGTGGTCTTCTTGTATCCCTGCTCCCCCATAACTGACTCGAACTTCACGTACCACTGTCTCGGTGCCTGTTTCAAACCCTAGAGGCTTTTCCTGAGTCTGCACACATAGTCTTCTTTCCCGCTGACTTTGAAGCCTTCTGGTTGCTCCATGTAAATTTCTTCTTCCAGATCCCCATGAAGAAATGCGGTATTGACATCCATCTGCTCAACTTCCAGGTCGAGGCTTGCTGCTAAGCTGAGTACCACTCTGATGGATGACATCTTCACAACTGGAGAGAAGATTTCATCGAAGTCAATACCTTTCCTCTGATTGAATCCCTTGACAACTAATCTGGCTTTGTACCGGGGTTGTGAAGTATGATCATGTTGCTTCACCCTGTACACCCATTTGTTCTTCAAAGCCCGTTTGCCTCTTGGCAATTTCACCAACTCAAAAGTGTGATTGTCATGCAAAGATTTCATCTCATCTTGCATGGCTTCCTCCCACTTTTCTCTATCTTCTGTTTCCACAGCCTCCTGGTAGCTCTCGGGTTCTCCCCCGTCAGTAAGCAGCATATACTCATATGTAGAGTATTTGGTTGAAGGTCGCCTCTCTCTGTCAGACCTTCTCTGTGGAACTGTTGGTGTAGCTTCTGGTACTGGTGGTTGATCATGATCATCATCTCTGGGAGCTTCATCACCTGTACCCTCATGTCTGGGAACCTCATCTTCAACTCGTACTGGCACCGGTGTGTGAGGTTCTGGATTCACATTTCTGTATTGCTGGGGCATTGTCTTCATCTCCTTTCGGATATCTTCTATGGTCTGGTCTTCAACAAAGACAACATATCGGCTTCTGACAATCTTCTTCTCCATGGGATCATAGAGTTTGTAGCCGAAATCATCCTGACCATAGCCAATAAAGACACACTGCCGCATCTTTGCATCAAGTTTGGATCTCTCGTCCTTTGGGATGTGTACAAAAGCTTTGCACCCAAAGACATGCAAGTGTTCGTATGACACTTCTTTACCTGTCCAAGCTTGGTTAGGAACATTACCTTTCAGTGCGACCGCTGGGGACATGTTCAAAACATGAACTGCTGTGATGAGTGCATCCCCCCAGAATGTCTTCGACAGCTTGGCTTGTGACAGCAAGCTTCTGATCCTCTCGCACAAGGTTCTGTTCATCCTCTCAGCTAGGCCATTCAGCTGAGGTGTCTTCGGAGGTGTCGTTTGATGTCGGATTCCTTGCGTCTTGCAGTACTGATCAAACAGACCTCTGTATTCTCCACCATAGTCTGTTCTGATGCACTTCAGTTTCTTACTGGTTTCTCTCTCCACCAAAGCATGAAACTCCTTGAACACTCCAAGCACTTGGTCTTTTCTCTTCAAGGTGTATGCCCAGATCTTCATTGAATGATCATCAATAAATGTCACAAAATATAGTGACCCACCAAGTGTTCGTGTCTGCATCGGACCGCATACATCTGAATGTATGAGATCTAGTACCTCTGGTTTCCGTTGAGGCAGAGAGCTCTGAAGGATACTCTGTTCTGCTTTCCAGCCATGCAGTGTTCACACTTCCGTAAGTGTGAGTTCTTCAATTCCGGAAGAACATTCCGCCTGCGTAGTATCTCCATCCCTGTTTGGCTCATGTGACCGAGCTTTTTATGCCACAACTCGGCTGCCTCATTGCTGTTAACTGTATTTATGCTACTATTTGAAAGCTTAGCATGCATCAAATACAAAGTTGAATCTTTCTTACCTCGTGCCACCACCATTGATCCTTTAGTGAGCTTCCAGCATCCGTCACTAAAGGTGCTGCAGAAACCTTCATCAACCAGCTTGCCTGTTGAGATCAGGTTTAACCGGATATCTGGGATGTGCTTGACTCCCTTCAACACTAGCCTTGTCTTGTTCTCTGTTTCAAGGCATATGTCACCAAAACCGACGGCTTTGGACTGTCCGTCATTCCCCATCCTTACAGCACCGTAGTCCCCTGGTGTGTAAGATGAAAAGAAGTCTCTGCGAGATGTGGCGTGTATGGATGCGCCACTATCTATCACCCAACTTGTCTCGTGGTTGGCAAGATTCACAACAGCTTATTCATACATTATGCAAAATTCTTTGGAGGTTTTCTCGGTGGTAGTAGCAACTCTTTCTTGATTAGAGCCGCCATCTCTCCTGGACTGCTCGTTCTTCAACTTGTAACAGTCCCTCTTCATATGACCTTTCTTCTTGCAGTGATAGCACTCAATATCTCTAGTTCTTGACTTACCTCGGTTCTTGTCTGATCTCCCTGGGCCTCGGCTTTTACTCCTCCCTCTTCTGGTGTTCTTTTCTGTCACTAGAGCTTCTGAGGTTGAGGCTGATGCTGATTCCTGCATTCTCGTCCTCTTTTCTTCCTCGAAGATCCTGGTCTTTGCCATCTCCATAGTGACTTTCCCATCTGCGGCTGAATTGATCACCATAGATCTGAACGTTTCCCAAGATTCTGGTAACGTATTAAGGAGTATTAAGCCATTAACCTCATCTCCGAAGTCTATGCCCAATCCAGACAATTCCTTCATGGTTCCGAGGAAATCGTTGATATGGTCTGCCACAACTGTACCTTCCTGGTATTTCAACCCCATCATCTTCTTGATGTAGTACAGCTTGTTGTTTCCAGTCTTTGCTCGAAAAAGCTCCTCTAGCTTTCTCCATAAGACACGTGCATTTGTTTCTTCACTGACATGGTTCACGATACTATCGTCGATCCACTGACGAATAGTACTGCATGTTTTCTGGTGAAGATTAGCCCACTTCTCATCGGACATTCCTTCTCGTTTCTGCTCCAGAAATACCGGTCCATCATAGTCCTTCACATACAGAAGGTCTTTCATCTTTCCTCTCCATGTGAAATATTTTGTACTGGTTAACAAAATCATTTTTCCGTTGCCCCCTTCCATCATAAAAATTCTAAGTAGAATTTCAAAAAACGGACCTCACCGTTGCGTCCGGAATGGTCGAAAATGGTGGAAATGACACTTCGTTTGTCAAAATCCGACACAGGGACCAATTTGCAAATTTCAGAAATTACAGGGGTCAAAATGCAATTACAGAAAAGTTCAGGGACTAAATGTAATTTCTAAAAAGTTCAGGGACTAAACTGAAATTTTTTGAAAGTATAGGGGCTAAATTTTAATTTCTAGAAAGTTCAGTGACCTATCTGAAATTTACCAGACACCGCTGACGTGGCAAGCTGACTGAGCTGCTGACTGTCCGCTGACGTGGTGCTGACTGGACTGCTGACTGTGCGCTGACGTGGCGCTGACTGGGCGCTGACGTGGCGACACGTGGCGTCGTCTTCAACCTCGGTTTGGCGCGTGCGGCGCGTGACTGCGACTGGGGCGCGTGGAGAGCCTTCTGTTCGGCGCGTGCGGCGCGTGGCGTCGTTCTGGACCTCCGATCGATCGCCGGAAAATATCACTGTGCTCGTCTCGCCGTGAAAAGTCCGATGGTATGCTCAAAATCGATTTTCGACAACTTTCGTCGGAACCGACTTTCCGAACCGAATCTCCGTTTCCGAGTTTCGGGATCCCTCCGTGGAACCGTAGCTCTGATACCACTTGTTGTGAATAAACACACACGAATAGAGGATAATTTGAGAGAAAACTCTTCTTTTATATATCCACAAAAGAATTATAAAGCTTCAAATACAAGCTTTACAAAAAACTCTCATCAATCACTCTCACTACACTTTCACACATTTAGGGATACTGAAACAATGGATTTAGGGCTCAATTTAAAGTGCCCAAACCGCGTGAACAGTGCCACGCGGTTTGGACACGTTTACAGCTTGCTGTTTCTTTGCTCATGAGTTGTTGCTTGCAGTGGCCAAGTTGGCCAGCTGCAAAACGGTGAGGCAGCCCTTTTGCAGCTGTCTTCAACATTTGTATCATCTGGCAGAGACATTATCTTCTGAAGGGAAGAAAACATCTGTAACATAGACAGTCGACTGTTGGTGATTACAAGTCCTTGTAATCTTCTTATCATCAGTGTTCTACAAATTATCATAGAAGATTTTATTCTTTGCAATTCTAATTATATTCTTTAATAGTGAAGCCAGTAAAAATTAAAATCATAAAATTTATTTCGTATTTAAAATATGTTGTTTCTTTTATTTTTATTTATTTTTCCTTTAGTTGCTGAAAAATAAATACTAGTTTATTTTATTAATTAATTGCTTAGGAGCTTTTTGTAGTGAAATGGGTAGAGAGTCTATGGATTATGATGTTGTGATTGTTGGGGCTGGACCAGCTGGATTATCAGCTGCCATAAGGCTGAAGCAACTTTGCCGTGAACAGAATGTTGATTTATCGGTTTGTGTCGTTGAAAAATGTGCAGAAGTAGGTATGTGTTTGTGATGATTTTCAGATTTTTTTTTCTAGTAGAATTGTGTTGTTAATGTGAATTTAAATAAAAAAAGAGTTACAAGTTTTTATTTTAAATGTAGTTGTTACATAAACATGTTTTGATTAGGGAGTTACAAGAGTGATATTATTAAAAACTGTAACTGGTTTCCCTTTATTATTATTATTTTTTTTTGTGTAACACGTTTGTCCTTCTAAACTTAAATACTCTTAAGTTACATGAACAGTTTTGATTTATAATCATTTTCAATTTATTATTGCTTTGAATTGTCATTATTGTTTTTGAACAGTTTGCACGTTTTCTCTTTCAATTCAATTTGAACTTTATTTGTTTTAATTTTTTTTAACGTGTGTTGTCCAACGTTTTGAAATGAAAATTTAATTGCTAACTGCCAAATAATTTTGTTTATATATTGAGCTTCACCCTTTGAGATCAGTGTAAGAGACAAAAACAAAAAAAAAAAGAAGACAGATTCTTTTTAGCCAAAAAAAATCGAGAGCAATGTGTTTTATTTTTTTCATAAATTTGACTTGCTTCAGCCGAGTGCAAAACAAATATTATTATTACTTTTGGCTACTATTTTCTTGCAATTTTTTGATACCGAGCAATAATTTTTTTTGTGTTGGGTGTGAGTATACCAATCGGTTTTGTGCAAAACCGATTGAGACAGTGTTTATCTGGGCTTGTTTTATCCTGGGGACGGCGGGGCTGAAATACTGCTAGCACAAATTCCAGGCAGAGCCGCGAAACGTCTTAAAGAGAGCGAACTGATCCGCGACTCAAGCCTACTTGAATTTTTAATTCCCTGGTGAACGGTAATATTATTCTAATTTGTGCTTATTGTTATAACAATTTTAAAACGAGTTCAATCTGCCATGTTTATTTATGTCATATTCGTTTATGTTATTATGGTATAATTATTACCTTTGATAGAAGCATGGTCCATTTGACACTCGGTGAATGATATTTTCTGGTTGTGAATGTTTTTTCTTTTGAACCCTCCATGCCTCAATTACTTCCTTAAACCTGCAAAAGAGTTGAAAGAATACTGATCGTTAACATCTCTATCATACCTGTGTTTTGGGAGTATTAGTGAAGAAGTCATTTTCTATGAACAGTAGAAGTTGTCAGGAAATGAGTAGATTAGGTCTTTTGCTTATCTCGTGCTTGATAATATATTTACTGCTTGTCTGCTTCATGCAATCTTGGCTTCTACCTAATTCGTATAGTTGTGGAATGTCGAATATGTTTCATTGCTTTCTCTCTCTCAAGCTCTCACCTTCTGGAAAATAAATAAATATTTATCACTATTATTATACCATCTCAATCAATACTTTACTACCCACTAATCAAAATCTTGAATTTATGATGATCTTGATTACCTGAGTTATGGAGTTCAACGCAACACTTGCTGCTATCATCGAACTAATATTTATAATTTGTATTTTTATGGAATCAGTGTTGGAATCAAGGTAACACAAAATCTAATTGATCAACAAAACTGTTGAAAATAAGAGAACTGTCAATTGAATCCATATTTTTCCATTATTAATGGGTGGTTTTGCTTTCTTTTATTGTGTGACACTTTTGTGGATATCACATTTTTTACTTATCTGAACTACTATTAGCTGTGGAACTTTGCAATAATATATTTTATGTAAACTACACCTGATTGAAGATATTTGTATGGAAAATTTGAAAAAAATTCCAAACAAAGAGATATGGAGGTAAATATAAAATATTTTGAAATTTAGATAGGATGCATGCACTTCAAAATAAATTTCAAGAAGCTCTAAGAAAATGTTTAAATACATTTATAATAATAAGTACGTGTGGTGGTTGCACTTGTACTTGTTGCTTAATGACTTTGTATCATCTCAAGTCATCCTTTTGTTTTGAATCATATCCTGTTGACTGATTACAATCTCTTTATTGAGTACTTCATTCAGTGTATAAAGCTGAAAATTTTTTTTGATGGTTGAATGAACATGATGATCTCTGTATTATCTGGGAGTTGGAAAATCTTCTTAAAAAATGGTCAGTTTGATTTTTGTTTTTCCTGATATCCTGCAGTTCTATGTGAAATTTGCTACGATTCTTTAGACAAACATAATTTCACTGTGATGTGAGTTTCATATTGACATGTGGATTTTAGATGGTGAACTAGAAATAAATTAGAGCACACCATTTATGGTTGACCGTAGCTTTAATTATACATATAGTATATCTCAGACTTTGTGCTTTAATTAATATTTTTAGAACAATCATGGTTTTGTTTAGCATGAGCTAATATTGAGATATTTGTGATTTTCTTTTGCTTGAACAATGTGGTGTTGATTTATCGTGATTCCTTAGAAAATACCTCATTGCATATCTGAAAAACTGTTGGAAAGCTAATGGGTTAATTTTTAAAAACCATAATCACCAAAACTGAAATAATCCGAACGAGCATTAACCTCCCTCAAGAAATAATAATAGTTAGTTCATATGCTACAACTGTAGCAAACCAGGGCACCATATCCGGAACTATTGGTTAAAGAGTTCTGCTCCAAAAGCGAACTTTACCGAAGACCAACTTGTTACTTCGATTTTTGAGATCAACATGTTTGGTAGAGTCGAGAAATGGTGGGTAGGCATTGTCGTTTTCCGTCATGTCTGATATGATTTTGCTATGTTCGAGTTATTTATATAAGCTATAAATAAGTTAATGTGATGAGTTGTTTCTCAAACCATTATAACAGCTAAAAGTTGGAGATGTGGAATTTAAATTTTATTTTATAACATTTGTAATCGAAGGTTTGAGAACTTAGAACTTTGAGTATAAGATTTATAGAAATATAGAAATTTTATGATTGATATGAACGTATTGTTTCTATGAAAAAATATTTATTTGATATTAAGAAATAGTGGGGGCTCGACCTTCAATGATAAATTGGAAATAGTGGGGGTTCTACCTCTAATATTTTACTCATGTTTTTAAAGTGAATGAAAGTGACAAATATATTTGTTATAATGCTTGAAAACATGTGAAATGTTATTATATTGATGTGCTTATTTTTCTATATGCATGTTTTTTAATTCTGTCGAAGTCTATGTTGTCTTCTAAATTTGTTATGAAAACTTAGAAGAAACTAGTGTAATTCTTGAAAAAATTACTAGGTCATGAAAATGGAATCTAAAAATAAATTTGCATGTACTCCTTATGACTTAGTGTAAAGTTGTTCAAGAACATTGGTGACAGTGTTAGATAATCTGAGTATGCGAACAACATTAGTAACTGAGTTATATTTTGATTACACTATACCTGACATTGCATTTGTCGTATGATTACAATGTATATTTATTAGTAGACCTGGTATATTTATTAGTAGACCTGGTATAAGCATTGACATGCTATTGAGAAGGTTATAAGGTACCTGAAAAAGACCATGAATCTAGAATTAAATTATAAGAGGTTTTCCGCTGTCATTGAAGGATATAACGATGTTAATTGGAACACCCTTTCAGATGATTCCAAGGCTACCAAGGGATATATTTCATTGAGTCTGAGATGATACCACTAGCATCAGCTTGTGAAGAAGCAACTTGATTAAGAAGCTTGTTATTAGATACCCTTTTATGGGAGAGACTGATACCAGTTTTCTTGATCCATTGTAATAGTGCCGCGGCTATTACAAATATTCAGAACTGTTATTATAACAATACGAGATTGTAGATACACAGTACAATTAGAGAATACCTCCCTTCTGATGCTGTAAGAATGGATCATGTATGGACTGATGATAATTTAGCTGATCCTTTGATAAAAGGACTAGCAAAAGAGAAGGTATCCAATACCTAGAAAAGAATGAAACCATTACCATTAGACAGTCACTTATGATGGTAACCCGACCTTATAGACTGGAGATCCCAAGAAATAGGTTCAATGGGTAATAACAAGTCATGAAGTGATGATGAATCATGCTACTACTTTTATTTGTGAGTTCCATTCTGAGAGCATGATATCCTGAAGCGATGAGAGGATGAGTTTAACTCTTAATGTGTTCTATACTCTATGTGGAGTGGAGTACCTAGATACAGGAGTACTCTTGATAGACACACCTATGTGAATGTAGAAGTGTGGCCGCTTCTTATGAAATTTTAGGCAAAATTTTTTTTTTCTAGAGCATTCACTATACTGGGATATACGAGCACGGCCGCAATGCTCGGGCTTTTGACTACACCCTGAAAGGTTTGTGTGTGTGACGTTGTCAGAGATAGAGTTCAAAACTACGAGTTACTCTAGTATAATCTGAATCGTCAACACTATGTAAATGTTCAAGTCGAAAGATACTTTTATTTATGCACGACCTTATGATGTTATATTGCTCAATGAAAATATTTTTATTAAAATTCAAGTGGGGGATTGTTGTTAATGTGAATTTAAATAAAAAAAGAGTTACAAGTTTTTATTTTAAATGTAGTTGTTACACAAACATGTTTTGATTAGGGAGTTACAAGAGTGATATTATTAAAAACTGTAACTGGTTTCCCTTTATTATTATTTTTTTTTTGTGTAACACGTTTGTCCTTCTAAACTTAAATACTCTTAAGTTACATGAACAGTTTTGATTTATAATCATTTTCAATTTATTATTGCTTTGAATTGTCATTATTGTTTTTGAACAGTTTGCACGTTTTCTCTTTCAATTCAATTTGAACTTTATTGTGTTGTCCAACGTTTTGAAATGAAAATTTAATTGCTAACTGCCAAATAATTTTGTTTATATATTGAGCTTCACCCTTTGAGATCAGTGTAAGAGACAAAAACAAAAAAAAAAAAAAAAGAAGACAGATTCTTTTTAGCCAAAAAAAATCGAGAGCAATGTGTTTTATTTTTTTCATAAATTTGACTTGCTTCAGCCGAGTGCAAAACAAATATTATTATTACTTTTGGCTACTATTTTCTTGCAATTTTTTGATACCGAGCAATAATTTTTTTTGTGTTGGGTGTGAGTATACCAATCGGTTTTGTGCAAAACCGATTGAGACAATGTTTATCTGGGCTTGTTTTATCCTGGGGACGGCGGGGCTGAAATACTGCTAGCACAAATTCCGGGCAGAGCCGCGAAATGTCTTAAAGAGAGCGAACTGATCCGCGACTCAAGCCTACTTGAATTTTTAATTCCCTGGTGAACGGTAATATTATTCTAATTTGTGCTTATTGTTATAACAAATTGTTTTGTTTAGGCTTAACACTAACAGTTATTTTGAGAGCCGAGCTTTTTTTCAGTCTAGCATTGGATACAATTTCATTTTGAGTATGTATGAATTTTGTTAGATAATGAAAGAAAGTCTTATAATTATATTGTATTTACAATAGTAACAGCCTTTACATAGCCTTTATATAGGTAGGAAAGAAATATTACTAATAATGAAAAATAATATTACAATAATTATAACCGGAATATTAGAATCCTTTCCATAACAAAGGCATATTATTTCCTTTAACACCCCTCAAACTCAAGTTGGTGAAGAATGAACAAGCTTGAAGTTGTATCTTGAAATCGAAGATTGGAGTTTTGAAACTCAGAGATAATTGATGAGGTTTAACCTACGAAGCCCGAAAGGTGGTTGAAGCCTTAAGGGAGCAATGCCCAAGAGGGTTCCGAAGCCCGAAAGGAGAGTGGAAGTCCGAAAGAGAGTTCTAAAAACAAAAAATCCATGAATTTTTTCTTTTTTTTTTTTTTTTTTTTTTGGAAACAACAAAATAATTTGGTGGTTAAAAATTTAAGAGACCACCAAAATACCAAAAAATATGAGAACCCGTGAAGGGGTTGGAAATTTAAGAGATCACTAAAATGGAATAAATTGAAAAGAGAAAGCCTCAAGATTTAACTATTTTCAAAAAATAACCCAAAAAAAAAAAAAAAAAAATAGAGGTAAAAAATATATATTATGGAGTCCAATATTGAAAGTTAATATTGAAACCCATATAAACCAACGGGAACCCTCCATATTTGCTGTGGAAAAGTCCATGAGAAGCCACAATGAATGGCTGAAACAAGTTTGTATTTCGGGATAGGCCATTGGGATTGATTTGGTTGCAATGAGAGCCAATGATATTGTTACTTCTGGAGCAAAGCCATTATTTTTCCTTGATTTCTTTGATAACCGCTTAGGTGTTGATCTTGCTGAAAAGGTTATAAAAGTTATTGTTGACGGTCATGGTGGCTTGTGATGGTGGCCGTGAATGGTGATGTTTTTTTTTTTGAAACTACAGACAAGATGGTGGGCAAGGTGGCGCGTGAGGGTCACGCAATGATGGTAGTTGTGATCCCCACGTGCCGATCAGAGAAAGTGACACTAGAAAAGTCGTAACCTAGTGTTTGATACCATATTAGATAATGACAAAAATTCTCGAATTCACTCTATATTGTATTTACAATGGTAGAGACTTTTATATACGCAATATATCAAACTAAATTAGGAAAGAAATAATATGAATAATGAAAAACAATATTACAATAATTATAATCGGAATATTATAGATCGTTTCCTTAACAAAGAGATATTATTTCCTTAACAAATTTGATGTGCTATAATCCCAGCAGCAATGGAACAGAATCAGTATCTATCTAAGAAGCTAAGTGTGTAGTTGATTGGTAATTAGTTACAAAGTAAAAGTGGATGTTTAACAAACATGTTGGCTGCCGTACTTTCAGAAGTGACAACATTTACAAGCATACTGTTAATTATGATCCCCAAGGGGTGTGGCTTGGTGGTGTAGGGTCCAGGATCTCACCTTGAGGTTCTGGGTTCGAATCCAGGGGTGCACTTCTTGTAAAAGCCTCGGATAGCCGATGGTTTTACCTGCGCCGCGGCCCAAAATGGGTGGTTTGGTGGCGGGGTTTCCATCGTTTCCAAAAAAAAAAAAAATAATGTTAATTATGTGTGAATAACATATATTGTTTATAGGACATTTTGACATGTTAATTGATTTTAATGTGATTGAAAGTCTTTGTTTAAGCATAAACCGGTGCATAAGTCATTATGTTCTTAAGCTCAATTTAAGGTTTAGTTTAAATTATTTTGGTTGAGTTACTCACTTGAGTTTCTGATTTGATTTTCTTAATATGTGTTTCTCTGTTGAATTCACACTTTCGCTCATCGTATCATTATTTTTGAATATGATGTATGTTGTGAATGACCGATCACTCTTGGAGTGTTTGAGGAAAACCGAATTCAATTTTATTAATCTCAAGAATAAAATTTAAGTTTACAACTAGAAACTAACAAAAAAAATCTCAAATCTCTCTATACAATACTCACAGACTCACTGGGATGATGAACTAAGGTCCTAAGGCTCCAATTTATAGGGCTCAAACGGCGTGAATAGTGCCACGTGGTTTGGCACTTGCTGTCACACACACACACACACACACATATCACAGCTGGCCACAAGCTGTTCTTCATGCTTGTTGCCAGCTTCCCCTGCCAATTTGTCAACAAAACTTTCGGTGGTGTGCTGGTGCTGAGTTGGTTTCAACAAATCTCCCACTCGGTGAAGATTTGACCAAAATCTGAGCCGACCATTAATCATCCAAATAGGATCCTCTCCTGTCTGCATCTGTATGACTGCCTACGTACCCTGAGTTGGGATCAAGCCAATCGTAGTTCTCTGTATCTGAAAACCAATCGTCATCTGACAGCTATCCCAATTATATCTCTGCACAGCTCTAGCTTGTCCCGAGTAACCACTTTCGTCAACATGTCCGCTGGATTCTCATCTGTATGGATCTTCACTAATCTCAGCAGTTGTTGATCCATCACTTCGCGTATCCATTGATAGCGAATATCAATGTGTTTCGTCCGGGCATGATACATTGAGTTATTGCTCAAGTCCAGAGCACTCTGACTGTCACTATATATCTTGTATTATGTCTGTTTGATCCCTAACTCTTGGAGAAACCGCTTTAGCCACAACATTTCTTTTCCTGCCTCAGCTATGGCAATGTACTCAGCCTCTGTTGTGGATAATGCAATACACCTCTGCAATCTTGACTGCCATGACACAGCTCCCCCTGCAAAAGTGTAGATGAATCCTGATGTAGATTTCCTACCATCAAGATCTCCCGCTATATTTGAATCAGTATAGCCTTCCAAGATCAGATCAGCTCCCCCGTAACACAAACGAAACTTTGTTGTACCCTTGAGGTACCTGAGAATCCATTTGACTGCCTCCCAGTGTTGCTTTCTAGGGTTAGAAAGAAATCGGCTCACTACACCTACTACGTGTGCAATATCTGGCCTGATACATACCATCACATACATTAGACTTCCAACAGCTGAAGAATATGGTATTGCTGACATTTCCTCTATCTCTTTCTTGGATGAGGGGCACGAACTCTTGCTCAGTTTGAAATGGTGCGCTAGCGGAACGCTGAATGGTTTGGTTTTCTGTATATCGAACCTGATCGGCGTAATCACACGCGTATAACGCAAGCGCACGTATCATTCAAGTAGTATAAAAAGTATCGATCCCACGAGGACTTATTACCTATTCTAATAATTTTATGAGGTTAAGTGATTACTAATATCTAATAAGTTGTTTGATTGTTTTGAAATGAAGATGATTCTAAATTTAAAACAAGTAAATGAAATTGAGAGTAGATTAATGACAATTAAAACTATCTAGGGTTGTGAATTGTTCCAATATTAATTAAAAGATAAAGTAGTTATATCATAGTTGGATAAAGTATTGATTTATTAATCTGGAACATTAAATTATGTAAAAACCTCTTCCGATAGTCATTTACAAATACCTTGTATAATCTAATTGAACCATATGTTTATGTCAACCAAATTACCTAGATTCATTAAGATTAAGTTCCAATTTGAATACCCCCGCCCAACAGGTATATTCCTATCCTGTAAGGAAATCTATTAAAGGGTTATCTATCCTTAAGGAAGATCGTGGGCTATTGAGTCTAAGATCTTTAAACTTAAAGTCCCTATGTCTAGTTCATTTTAAGTTTATCTAGTCAATTTTATTAGTGGCCAGTTAATAAAAAGCATTAAGATTATGACTCAACAAATAACTCTTTTAATTACCCAAACCATAATCTAACCTTTTATAAACCGGTGATATTAGATTTTATCACAACCCTAGATATTTAACTTAGTTACAACACATAGCTAAAGTTGATAAAAACTTTAAAAAACATAAAGTAAAATTGCTGAAAAGTAATTGTAGAATAATAAATTGCAATAAAAAGAAATGCTAAGGTAAAATGAATTAACTTCAACTATTTACTATTTAGATATCTCCCATAATATATAATATATATACTTGTGATAATTTTTGCCAACCAGCCATATAGGCGGTAACCTGATTAAGTCAAATTAAAATAAACCAGCTATCAGACGGAACAAAAATAAACCAGCCATAAGGCGGAACAAAATTAAACCAACCGTCCAGTATGGCGGTATCCTTATTAAGTCAGGTTTAACCAGATTAAATTGAATTACCAACCGTCCAGTATGGCGGTATCCTCATTAAGTCTGGTTTTAAATAGTTTATATATTATATTTTAAGGGAGATTAATCTAAATAGCAATAGTAAAAGAATTACCTTTTTACCTTAGCATGGAGAAGTTACCTCCTCATGGATCAATAGTAAAAGTAAAAAGATTTAAGAAGGAAAAATACTTATTTATAGAAGAAAATTACTACTACAAAACGTAATTAAAACTGAATATTTAAAGAAACTAAGAAAAGTACTCCCAATTTATATAAGAAATTTCAGAGGAAGTGTACATTTGAAACTAAGAAATCGAACTGAATTTATAGGTGTAGAAATCCCTTGGGCGTCGCGACGCCAGCTGTCAAGGCGGCCATAAAAATCTGGCTTGTTGAATTGGTCGTTGAATTTTTGACATGGCTCGTTGAATTTTTGACACGTGGCACGCGGCGCACGTTAACGGATCGCTTGTGATTATGACACGTGGCACGACGCACGTTAGTAAAGTCAAACTTGGCATACTTTGACTTGTTGACCCGGTGCACGTTAGCAGCCTTCGGCGCACGTTAAAGGTCGGGACGCCAAGGGTTTTGGTGTCGGGACGCCCAAAATTACCATAATACCTTTTTTTGCCAAATTTCACAATTTTGCTCCAAATCACCTCCAGAATGTCCTGAAACTTTATTTATCTACAAAATAACACAAAACACATCAAAATAGTCACAAGACTCAAGAAACTATACAAAATATTAAGTTAAATGAGTGGGAAATAGTGATAGTTTTACCACTCATCAGAACCTCCTAATTACTAGTTCAATATACCTCTCATGTGAAAGCCACAACTTCTTGTTCTGTCTGTCACGAACAATCTCCATTCCCAAACTCTGTTGAGCTGGTCCCAATTCTTTCATGTCGAAAGCCTTGGAGAGTTCCTTCTTCAACTGGTTGATCTTCGTTGCTTCTTGTCCAACAATCAACATGTCATCTACATACAGTAGAAGAGCAACAAAATTTCCATATGGAAACCTCTGAATGTATACACACTGATCTACTGCAGTTCGTTTGTAGCCTTGACCCACCATGAATGAGTCGAACTTCTTGTACCACTACCTCGGTGCTTGCTTGAGCCCGTACAAGCTCTTTTTCAGCTTGCAAACAAGGTTTTCTTTTCCTGAAACCTTGAATCCTTCTGGCTGCTTCATGTAGATTTCTTCATTCAGATCACCATGAAGAAATGTTGTTTTGACATCCATCTGTTCAAGCTCCAAGTTCAATCTTGCTACCAATCCTAGGATGACTCTGATTGAAACCATTTTTACCACCGGTGAAAAAATCTCATCAAAGTCAATTCCCTTTTTCTTAGGAATCCTTTGACCACTAATCGAGCTTTGTGTTTCATCACTTTCTCGGTGCCATCTTTCTTGAGCTTGAAAACCCATTTGTTCTTTAGTGTCATTCCATGTGGGAGTTTGACTATCTCATAAGTGTTGTTCTTCTGCAGAGATTCCATCTCATCCTGCATTGTGTGCAGCCATTTATCTTTGTCTTTATGGGATACTGCTTCGTTAAAGGTTTCTGGCTCCCTCTCGTCAGTAAGCAGAATGTATTCTGATCCTGAGTATCTGGCTGATGGAATCCGACCTCTCTCAGATCTTCATACTGGAGGTTCTGACTGTCTGTTGTCATCCGGATCTGTGGATGATCTTGAAGCCTCTGATGGAGCAGGCTGCAGCTCCCCCTACTCAATACCTCATTCCTCATCTGGTTCTGCTTCTGGTATGTCTTGCACCTCATCATCATCTATGGCCACTGGTGTTGGTGCTGGGGTTTTGTCTGGATTTTCATCGGTATTGTCGGCACTGGTTTTAAAAGACATCTTGGGCTTTTCAACGTCTTATATTGTCTGGTCTTCAAGAAACACTACATTCATGCTTCTGATGACCTTCTTTTCCTTTGGGTCCCATAATCTGTATCCAAATTCCTCGTCTCCATAGCCTATGAAGATGTATGGGGTAGTCCTTGCATCGAGCTTCTGCCTGAGCTCCTTGAATACATATGCAAATGCTAAACATCCGAATATTCTAAGATGAGAATATGAAGGATTCTTACCAGACCACACTTTCTCCGGAATCTCGAAGTTCAACGGTACAGATGGTGATATGTTGATCAAGTAGCAGGCGGCACAAATAGCTTCTCCCCAGAATGGCTTTGGCAGCTTAGCCATACTGATCATGCTTCTGACTTTCTCTATAATGGTGTGGTTCATCCTTTCAGCGACACCATTGTGTTGTGGGGTGCGTGGAACAGTCCTCTCATGTCGAATGCCGTGACTTCCGCAATAGGCATCGAACTCCCTGGAAGTATATTCGCCTCAATTGTCTGTGCGAAGGCACTTCAGTTTTTTCCCTGTTTCACGCTCGACCATGGCATGAAACAGTTTGAAATAGTCCAGGACCTGATCCTTTGTTTTCAGAAAATATACTCACACTTTTTGAGAAGCATCGTCAATAAAAGTCAGAAAATATTTATTACCGCCTAGTGAGTTTACCTCCAAAGGACCACAAACATCAGAGTACACTAGACTGAGTAACTCTGATTTCTTTGTAGAAGAGAAATTGAAAGAGACTCTATGTTTCTTACCGAATAGACAGTGGTTGCAAGGATCCAGAGCATCATTTTTGGAGACAGTGATTAGATCATTCTTTGTCAAGGTAGACAATCCCCTTTCACTCATGTGACCGAGTCTCTGGTGCCACAGATTCTGAGAAGCCTCCCGTTCAGCTACATTGAGGCTTTCTACACAGATATTCACATGAGTCTTATACAAGGTTCCACAGATGTGTCCTCGGGCGATGACCATGACACCTTTTATCATCCTCCAAGTGTCATTGCTGAAGTGGCTAGCATAACCCTATTTGTCAAGGGCTACTCCCGAGAGTAAGTTGAGCCTAAGTTCTGGAACATGTCTGACCTCCTTCAGGGTTATTGTATACCCTGCATTTGTCCACAACTGTATTTCACCAATTCTTACTATTTGAGAAGAACTGGTATTCCCCATCTTCACTGCTCCAAAGTCTCATGCTTTGTATGTTGTGAATAAATCCCTATGAGGAGTGACGTGGTAGGATGCTGCAGTATCTACCACCCACTCGACATCCTAAGTTGCGGTGTGAAGGCATGCTTCTTCCTGGCCGGAGCATATAGCTACATCCACCGTAGTAACTACTAGTGTCTCCGCATCATTCTTCTTCGGCTGGTTATTGCCTTATCCCTGCTCCCGTTGCAGTTTCCGGAAATTTTTCTTCAAGTGGCCTTCTATGCCACAGTGGAAGCACTTGTATGTCTTTTTCTTGTCCTTGGACCTGCCCCTGCTTTTGTTTCTTCCTTCTCTCCCACATTGATGTTTCTCCTGTTGTCTTCCCCTTTGCTCCAAGACAATGGCTTCTGTTTGATCTGAGCCCACGTCTTTTCTTCTGGCTTCTTCATTTGACAGGGCATCCTTTACCATAGGCATGGAAAGTTTGCCTCCTGGAGCTGAGTTGCTAAGAGTAACCACCAGAGTCTCCCAGCTATCAGGAAGAGAACTGAGTAGCAAGAGTGCTTGAATTTCGTCTGCCAGTTGCATGCCTACTGCAGACAATTGGTTCACCAGGCTTTGGAACTCGTTGGTGTGTTCTGCAACGGAAGTTCCACTCCGTAGCTTCAGGTTCACCAAACGCCTCATGATTAAGGCCTTATTCCGCGCTGTTTTGGCCTGGAATATGTCTTCCAATTTCCTCCACATTTCATAAGCATCTGTGTCCTGTGCTACGTGATGGAAGACACTGTGACTGATCCACTGCCTAATCTGACCCAAGGTTTTGTTGTTGAGTTTATTCCATTCATACTCCTTAACAGACCCTGGTTTCTCCCCCTTAAACTCGATGACATCAAACAGATCTTACAATGTAAAAAATCTATCATCCTAGGTCTCCAGAGGGAGTAATTAGTGGCATCCAGTTTAATCATTGCACCAGAGTGAAAATCTTCCATCTCCATTTCAAGTTTTAAAGTTTAAAATGAGAATACCCTAAAATCGGGTTTGAATTTCACAAATCTGAGGTCACCGTTGCGTCCGGAACGGTCGAATATAGTGGAATAGACACTTCGTTGGTCTAAATCCGACATATGGGTTGATTTGTAAATTCCTAAAAGTTCTGGGGCAAAATTGTAAATTTCAAAACTTCAAGGGGCTAAGTGAAATTTACCAGGCTGACGTGGCTGATGATATGGCAGTGCTGACGTGGCAAAGTGGGACCGGTTGGCTGATGTGGCAGTTGATGTGGCGCTGACATGGCTGATGACGTGGCCGCTGACTGGGCGCTGACTGGGCTGCTGACTGGGCACTTACTGGGCGTGATGTGGTGCTGCTGACATGGCGGCTGACGCAGATCGTCTTCAACCTCTGGAGCGCGTGAAGCGTGTGGGGGCGCATGAGGTCTTCTCTGGTTGGTGCGTGCGGCGCGTGAGGACTTCTGGGACGTCGGTTCCGTAGCCGGAAAATACCTCGTCTCGACGTGAACTAGCTGATGGTGTGCTCAAAGTTGATTTTTGACAACTTTTCGGAACTAGAATTTTCGAGCCGAACTCCGTTCTTCGGTTTTTCAATCCCAATGAAGAACCAAAGCTCTGATACCACTTGTTATGAATCACCGATCACTCTTGGAGTGTTTGAGGAAAACCGAATTCAATTTTATTACTCTCAAGAATAAAATTTAAGTTTGCAACTAGAAACTCACAAAAAAACCTCAAATCTCTCTATACAATACTCACACACTCACTGGGATGATGAACTAAGGTCCTAAGGCTCCAATTTATAGTGCTCAAACCGCGTGAACAATGCCACACGGTTTGGCACTTGCTGTCACACACACACACATATCACAGCTTGCCACAAGCTGTTCTTCATGCTTGTTGCCAGCTTCCCCTGCCAATTTGTCAACAAAACTTTCGGTGGTGTGCTGGTGCTGAGTTGGTTTCAACAATGTAATCAATAATAACTTTGTTTGTATTCAATTGAGAGTTGTGACAGGTCCTTATTTCTTGAAATGCATTTGTGGAACTTTTTTTGTTTCTGGTCCTAATCAATTCTGTTTCATTGATTTTAACTGCTGCATGAGTGGACTTGATGCTTGAGCTTGTGCTTGCAATATATGATATAAAAAGCTTTTAATTTTAATATAATTTAACATATTTTTTTTTATTCATCAAGATTGTTGTTCCCCTATACCGTGAAAAATAATCTCTGTTTACTAACTATGTTTATTTCTGTGTGATGTTAGGTGCTCACATCATATCTGGGAATGTTTTTGAACCCCGAGCATTGAATGAACTACTCCCACAATGGCAACAGCATGAGGTGATTTCGTGTTGTATGCCTAATGCAGTTCTAGCTTTTAGAATCATGAAATCTGTAAGATAAGTTTAGCCCACTATTTTGGCCTCGTCAAGTTGATCAGTCAAAAACTTTTGTGAATTGGTTCTTTCAAATACTTGTAGATCATGATTAAAAAATCTACTATAAGAATGTAATTATTGGATTTTTAAAATTGCATTTTCAAGCATTTTTCTGGCTAACTTCTTGGTATATCCTTTATGACATATTTTTTCATGCTTTAAACTCAAGGGAGTATACATTGTTTATCCAATCTAGGAATATGAAGAACCTACCACCACTTGCATTCTTTTTTATCACAACACGTGTTCTTTGCAAAAAATTTTGCAGGCACCTATAAGTGTCCATGTTTCTTCAGACAAATTTTGGCTCCTTACAAAGAATCGTGCATTTTCAGTTCCATCTCCTTTTAGTAACCAAGGAAACTATGTTATAAGGTAGTCATGTTCTTGCACCATGCACGAAGTGTTCAATTTAGAAAAGTGTGAAATTCAATTAGAAAAGTGTGAAATCAAAAGTTGGTCATCTATCAGGTGGCCCAAAAGTTAAGAAACATCATCTATATATCTTTTCAAGTTATTTGTTTTCCTGCGAGGTTCTGTTGAAATATGAATCTTTATGAATTTACCACTTACATAGCTGATAAGTTATGGTGTACGGAGTCATAAAATTTACCTGAAAACTTTAGACCTCTTAAATGTCATTGACAATCTTTATGATCACTATTTATGTCTAAACAGTTCAAATCATAGTAGCAAATGTGTTATGCAGTCAGTATAACTTGCTCTGATGCTATAGTTCAGTGTGATTATGGAATAGGAAAGGTTTAATCTGATTCTAAACTCCTCTTTGTTCATTTGCTTGTTTCAAGTAAAGCTGTTTCGTGAACAAATTGCACTAACAGCGGTTCTGGTTTTGAATATCTTTATCATGAAGTGTGCATATAGATACTTCTCCAATTGGTGCACAAATATATATTGGTAAACATTTTTTCAATTAACTGACCAACATGTTACTGATACGCAGGGCGCATAACACTTCTGGCTGAAGGTTGTCGAGGATCATTGTCAGAGGTTCGGAAAAATTTATTGCTGCACTAGCAGTCGTAACTTTAAAAATGCCAATCATTGATGCAGGATCGTTATATTTTATATGATATCAAAAATGATATCCACACCACACCACCCACCCCCACCCACACCCACACATATCTATCCCAAAATAGTTTATCAGCGAATTATAGCGGAAAAGATGAAGGTTCTTATATGAAGAGTTAGAGCATAATTGAAAAGTACATGTTATAATATACCTGGCATTAGTGAAAAGTACTGTTCTTTTAATTTTTCTACCTTCTTGATATTTTTCGCATTATTAATTTGCAAATTTGTTCAAAAATTACTCCTACAAGAATATTTTTAGAAATTTCATTTGGTGTGTTGAGAAGGTGTGGGAAATTGATGAGAGCAAGCATAATCCTGGTGAGGTTAATCACATGTTGGGTTGGCCCTTAGATCAGAAGACATACGGCGGGTCTTTTCTGTACCACATGAAAGATAGACAGGTAAAAATGTGCTTGTTTCCTGTTTGCTTTTCATTTTTATGCAGAAATGAAATTGTTCCTAGGATGGGTTGGAACTTCATGTTTTGGTTTCTCTGTGGACAACTTGGTCACTCTTTTGGTATTCCTTCTTTCACTTCATAAATTCTATGTTGTTTCCTACGAGAAGAAAAAGAAAACTGGAAAAAACAAATAAAGAAAAGAAAACGGGTTATTTTTGTTATCATTTCCAACTCCTTAGACTTCTCTCTTACTGTAAAATAGAAGGGGATTTGGTTCACAAGATCTACTTGTTTTCTTCTTATGTAGCTTGTGTGTATTTCTGAAGTCACTATGCTTGGGTTGTATTCTGTCAGTGTTATATGCCTCCAATGAGAGAGAGGGGTGGGATTTGGGTCACAGCAACCTTAACCATGAGTGGAAGTTGGTTTTTAATCGTCTGCTTCATTCTCTTTGGTGGTCGAACTCTTATTTATTTTCTATCTTCTTTTGGGTCGATATTCCTTGTTAGTTTGAACATCAAGTTAGACTGGCATGTCACCGTGAATGCAGTCAAAATTCTGCAGTTCTGTTGATTGGAAATGGGAATACAATCCCCAAAAAATAGCCCAATTGGTTTGCTATCTTGCATTGAAAGCAATAGGTTCTAGTCCAAGGGGTACAATTAAATGGGGTAGGATGGAAGTAGGGTGCATGATAACTTGAAAAAAAAGGAAGGAAATACGAGGAAACTGGCCTATATTTCTAATTGGGGTACTTGAGATTTGCATGAATATATAAACTATTGAATTTAATAATCATATAATTGTGATAATGATAATTGTTGTGTGGTAGATTAGGAACATTGAATTTTCCTCTCAGTATTTGCATAATTTTAACCAGTTTAGCCAGAAATTAGTGTAGGAAATTATTTATTTCCAAAACTCAAGAAGAGATAATCTCACATCCAAAAGGGGCTTCGTTTACTTTTCTTCCTTGCGAATAGAAAAATGTCGGTAACTTAAATATTATTTACATTTCAACATAGTGATAATGAAAAATTTTATGAGGAGATTTTTTCATTTCACACCGTAGAATGAAAAGATGCTTTTCTGGGAGTGAATTGATCACTTCCCTTTTGATAATGTTTGGTAGTTGAACTAATTGCATGTCCTAATCAGGGGTGGGATGAGACAAAAAATACCACCCTTGTGATTGCTACTATTATTTTTGTTACTATTTTGCTTTTTCAACCCTTGTCTTCTATTTTCTATTTTGGTGGAATTGATGTACTGTTAGTTGTTATACAATGTTCATCACTCCCATCATTGTTATCGATTCGATCATCTTCATCATCATTTTCTGCATTATTATATCAAATTTGCTTGTATTCATTTCCAATTCCTGACAGCCAGCACAAAAAATTGAAAAAAAATGCCAAGATGATATTCAGCAAGTGATTTATATTGTACTGGGATTCTGATATATATTCGTACCGCAGAAGATTAATATGTTCTCTTGTTCTTGGTGCTGTAATTAGTTTCCAAGTTTTAAAGCACTATTATTGACATATATTTTCAATTGCAAGCTTGCTGTTTGTAACAGCTGATTTCTTATCGTGTTCCTTTGGTTGATCATACAGATTGCAATTGGCCTTGTTGTTGCGTTAAATTACCACAATCCTTTCTTAAATCCTTTCGAGGAATTCCAGGTAAACTAGATCTCTGGTTCCTTTGTTAAATGTCGAACTAATTTTTAAATTTTTGGTTTGGGGAGCATGTTTGCATGAATCTGGGGTATTGCAGAATTTTTGTTAGGCATATAACCTAGTCAAATAGTTTATAGAAGAAGTCTAAACATTTCCTCTCAGCTTTTCTAGTAGTATATGCAGTCAACCATAAACATTCTTTAGATTGGATTGTTTGGTGTTAATGATAAATATCCTTACCTTTTTTATCACAGCTTCTATATGCACTATTACCTTCATTGCTGGAAGCCATATAATTTTTTTTGCAGGAGTTGCCAGATATGTGATTAACTAAAACCTCTTTCCATGGTCACACTTATGGGAACTTTCATCTTGTCATTGATTGATATTGAAAAATAGTTATAATTTTGCAACTTTAAACGTAGTTTTCTGCTTCAAGTTTTATGCTGTTCCCCATTTGCAAGCCCTGGGATATAGATTCACCTAAACCAATATGGAGTTTTTGCCTATAATTCACGAATCATGATGGCTGAAAAATTTCACATTCCAGCCTTAAAAGTAAGGGCATCAAGGAGAGAGACATTTGAAGTTGTGTCTTAACTTGCAGTTGTATGAAAGAATGAAAAAAAAAGAAGAAACTGGGCATCTTTTTCAAAACTTTTAGATTGAAGTGACCAAGCTTGTGGATTCCCTCATACCGTGTGTTTAATTATTGACTGGTACCTTTGGTTGGTTATGTTAAATTTCCAAGGACGATGTCTATCACTGTAGCGTCTAAATCATCTGTCAAGCATAGTTACCATGGAATCTGACAGTTCATGTATTGGATTGTTTTGTTTCGTAGAAATTTAAACATCATCCTGCCATCAAACCTCTTCTGGAAGGTGGGACTGTAGTTCAATATGGGGCTCGTACCTTAAATGAGGGCGGCTTTCAGGTGAACTAGACATCTATCTTTTTTGATTATTTGATTGATGCCTTGTCTGAGTGCTGCACCTTTTTTACTTTTTTTCTTTTTTTTTCTTTTTTTTTTTTTTTTTTTTTTTTTTTTTTGTGTGTGTGTGGAAATGTGATTGTTGTTGAAGATGGAAGAATCCAAGGTAAAATTTCCTTGGATGGTGCCAATGGTAATCTTTGGGTAGATTTCTGTGGCCCCTAAGCTGGGGGAGTTATTTTCATTCTCCCGGTGTGCTTGAATGCTTTACGTATGTTTGGCATTTTATGTTTTTTATACATATAAGAATTTGATGCTAGTTATATTTCAGTCTATTCCATATCCAGTTTTTCCCGGAGGAGCAATTATTGGATGTTCTGATGGCTTCTTGAATGTCCCAAAAATAAAGGGAACTCATACTGCAATGAAATCAGGTAGTACCTCTCACAATTCTATTCAGACTATGATTACGGGGCATTTTGAAATAATTTAGAAGACTTCTTATTTCCAAAATTTACAGTACAGTGGTTTAGAGAATCCTTTTATATAAAACACTCTTCCTATCTATCTATGAGGTTCGTCAGTAATAATTAATGTAAAATTATAATGTATAGACTTTCTTTGGGTGTTTTCTTTAAAAAAAATAAACGATCTTGTTATAGCATTTTCAGTTGAAAACTCTTTGGGATTTTGTGGCCTCTATATGTTTTTGGCAATTGCTGCAGTTTCAGCTGATTGTAGATTTGGAACTGTTGCCAATTTTTCTTGGTTCAATAATATAAAGAATGTGTCTAGGATCATATGGTGTTCTAGATTTCCTCAATGAGTGAAATTTGATATGCATCTTGGGTACTTGAAGGGCTTGTATCAATAGTGGGATTACTAAAATGATAATCCAATAAAAAAGAGGTTTAGGTAACAAAATTCACAGAAGTCCTCTCAGAACAATGTGTTTTAAGTAGTGTCACGGTCCTAGGATCAGACTAGGACGTGCAGTCACTTTACAAAGGAGCTCATGTTTCGGGACATCGGTTTAAGGTCGTTAAGGGTTATATGTACCCTTCATGTACCCTTGTACTGGTGAGTTTCCATCCGTGAGGCCTTATTCGGAAGTTTGCCTGGAGATTTAGAAACGTGCTCGCTTGCCGTTAGGAGCTAGCCTAGTTATGCAGCGTTGTAAAGGAGCCTAATTTCGGAATGCCGGATTGAGCTTGCTCCAAGCCCTAAATTTGATATGCATCTTGGGTCCTTGAAGGCATGTATCAATAGTGGGATTACTAAAATGATAATCCAATAAAAAAGTCACTGACAGGGTGAGGCTTAGGTAACAAAATTCACAGAAGTCCTCTCAAAACATTTCAATGTGTTTAAGTAGCATTATTGATAGTTCATGTACGTGTTAAATTTTTACATGTTTCTTGCAGGAATGCTTGCAGCCGAAGCTGCATTTGGTGTACTTCATCAGGGCTTGAATATGGAGATATATTGGCACACTTTACGGAATTCATGGGTGTGGGAAGAACTCCACAGAGCTAGAAACTACCGACCTGTTAGTAAAGCAATCAATATTTTCTTCTCTTATTTGTTTGATTTCCACAAATGGCATTGTATTTTATAATGCTCCTTTCGTTTGTCTTTTTAACCGTCTCAAGCCTTCTAATTGAAAGGTAATCTGAAGTAGCAATATTTTTCCTTAATTAGCTAGCATCAAATTAATTATATAAGCATAAATTTCCAAGTCTATTTCGTTCTTTGGATGCAATAAAACATTTTGTTCATGTTACCATAATAATATCTAACTCTTCAGTTTGTCAAGAAATTAGAATCCAGCCTCTCTATTTTGACTGATCTCACAGGTACTCGGTTTCTTCTGTTGCACCAACACTTAAGACTTCCTACTAATATAATTTCTATTTTCAGTTTATAAGAAGTTTCCTCAAGTGATCAAGTTGCGACCTCTGTATTCTTTTAGTTAAAGTTAGCACTTCCATATATCTTTAAAACATTTTTGCCCTTGTAGGCATTCGAGTATGGACTAATTCCTGGTTTGGCTATCAGTGGTTTGGAGCAGTAAGATTTTACTGCTTTGATTCCTCATTCTTGTAGGCAATATTCTGCATTATGTAAAGGCTAGGTAGGTTGTCTCAAACTTGGTTGAATTTGAGTGAAACTTGCTCAGCTTCATTTCCTGCCTTGCAGCTACATACTGAGAGGAAAGTCGCCCTATACACTGAAGCATGGGAAGCCTGATCACGAGGCAACAGATGTATGGACATGACCATCTCATGGGTTGAATTATTTGTTTTATCCAAATCATTGTAGATATATCCATTGAAATATGTTTAACACTAATGAGATTACACCTTTAATATATTTGGACGGGGAGTTAAATTTTTAATAGGGACAGATCGAATATAGAGAAAATAACTGAGATTTCTTTTACACTTTGTTAGAATGTTTCAGGAACACTAGAAGTGAGCATGATTATCATAATATGTGAAGAAGCATTAAATGTTTGCTTAAACGGGATTGTGGCACTTAGAAAAAAATTTCAGTAGTAATCACTGGAATTTGATATTGTGATTAACATCATATGATACTTTATGCTTCGGATGTATTTATGATCGCTATTTATTATCTATTTTTGCATTTATCACATTTGCAGGTTGCTCATCTACACACTCCAATTGAATATCCAAAGCCTGATGGGGTATTGTCTTTTGATGTACCAACCTCTCTGCACAGGTTTAAAAACTCTTCCTCATATAGTAATTTTCGTAATTCTTAATACAACTACCAAAAAAAATAGTTCACGTTACCTCATACTTTTTTTTTTTTTGAAATCGTTGGAAACCCCGCCACCAAACCACCCATTCTGGGCCGCGGCGCAGGTAAAACCCATGGCTGCCCCAGGCTCTTACAAGAAGTTGCACCCCCTGGATTCGAACCCAAAACCTCATACTGCTTTGGCCTAATCATAATATTATTGCTAAACCGATATTGTTAACAAATATGTCACACACAAGTCTATTTGCAACTTGTAACAATATAATGGTTAAATTTATAATCTTGTCATCTGCGAGTGAGTAGGGTTCTACCGTGAAAAGGTGTCATTGTGTATTTGGGGTTCTCCATCATTTAAGAGTTACATGAGTTTTCCTATAAAGCCATCTATCAAACCACTTGTCCAATGCATAATAATCAAATACCAAAATGGTTGGTGGATGCATTATCTCACATTTTGACTAATTTTTCTTATTTCCCTGGGCTTTTTCTTCATTTATTCTCCAGTTTATTCCTAACACAATAATGTTATAAATAAAATTGCAAATAGGAAGTAGAGTGAAGCTGAATAAAACTTGGAGAGAATTCGAAGTTGTTGACTGTTTGATTTAATTCAAGGGAAGTCAAATATTTCATTACAATGCTTTCATTTATAATGTGTAATCCACCAGCCATTGGTTATCTTGCATTTGACAAGTGTAGTAATATGTGGGATTGTAGTATTCCTCATGAAACCTTAAATGATGGGATTTTAACACTCGTGTTTTGACACCCAGTATTACTAGGAATTGATGAAACATCCTTTGGTTTTCCCATTTTTCCTTGTTTTTCCATATTTGAAGTAACTAGCTTTTTATCTTTGTTTACCTGTTAGGAGCAACACAAATCATGAACACGATCAACCAGCTCATCTTCGCTTAAAAGACCCAAAGATTCCTGAACTGGTGAATCTGCCGGAATATGCTGGACCAGAGTCACGATATTGTCCTGCACGTGTATACGAGTAATGTGCATTGTATTATAGCTTGTGCTTCAAATATTCTCTAATTGGATGCTCACTTACATGTCTGTTTCATCTTCATGTTAAAAAAGGTATGTTCCCGATGAAAAGAATCAGCTCAAGTTGCAGATCAATGCTCAAAATTGCCTGCATTGCAAGGTAATATCAAACTCCATTTATGCTAGTTGGAATTAACCATTGAACACATCTTCTTCAGAACATATGCATGTATATATAAGACAGATGGGAGGTAAATGGGGATATTCAAAGATAACAAAACTCTGAACCCAGCATGTAGGTCTACCTACTGTGATATAAAACGATCGACATATGGGTAATGATTTAATCTGTCGAAACTGCATCCAGTATGGTAAAACAATAGACGGCTGCCTGAAACATGACTTCGTATGTATTAGTAATGTCTATGAAAAGTAACCATACTGCACCAATTGGGTTCTATTCCTTTAGGTGTTGGTTTGGTTCTCTGTAGCTTTTTATACCGCTTGACTGAAACTATGTCTTGCTCGGAAGGTTTTTTAAACTATTTCCGCTCACATTAGGATTTTATGGGGTTTGGTTTTGAAGTGATATTAATTGATAACGATGTTATGAATTTTGTTCACTTGAAATGAATCGCCAGGCATGCGATATCAAGGATCCAAAGCAGAACATTGAATGGACAGTGCCGGAGGGAGGTGGTGGCCCTGGCTACTCGGTTATGTAGAAACGGCACTTCTTTTCCTTTGTCAATGCAAAATATTGTGGGCTTGTATTTACAGTAATAACTTTCGGCCATCACAGAAATAAAAGTCTCTATATAGGAAAAAGGGTTTAAAACAACAATAGCATCCTTATTCCTTTTTCATTAAAATAGCACCATTGAACTAAATACAAGTTTTTTCTCGGTGAATTTTTTGATGTCATATTTATTAGAAATTTTTTCATGTTAATTTTGATCTTTCAAAATTTTTTTCATAGCACTATTTACTTTCATTTTCACAGAAACCATCTTCATCGTATCCTGCATAGGCATTTTTTTTTTTTTATTTCTCATTCTCTCCTAATTCACTCAATTTTTAGCAAACCAAGGAGGTTTCCATTCCTTTTTTTTTTTTTTTTTTGAATATCGGGAAATCCCATATTATTCAATTGATGCGTGGGTAAACCGGTGCTGTCTCAAGTTTTTACAAAGGTACTATTCAGGATTTGAATCTTGGATCTTATCAGGTCCCAAGCTCAAACCGCTGGGCTGCGCCCGTTGGGGCATTCCATTCCACTGTGCACTGATAAAAGACCACAGGAACTTCAGGTCCATTCTTCTGACACGTGACTCGTTTAAAGCAAAAATAAGAACAAACATGTAACCGTCTATATAAATCCAGGGCCAGGGGGTCAATAGAGGGAACCAAAATTGCCCACGAATGCAAAAATCAAATAAAAACCCTTCAACCATTAATCCTGCTTCTGAGAACAGATAGCAGAATCAATGTACACATATGATGCATTGATGGTACTGAGAATTGACATGTAGTAAGAGAATACAAGAAGTGTGTTTCTTATAAGAGTCCGGGACTTGGTGATGTAGGGTTCAAGGTCTGATAGAATTCAGGATCTGATTTTCAGGTCTTGAGTTCAAATCCAAGAGTGCGTTTCTGCTAAGAGTTTAGGACAACGGAGGGTTTTACCTGTTCCACTTAAACTCGCAAGGGTGATTTGAGGGTGAGATTGGAGGAAGGCACTGATCCTCTCAATTTCAAGTCCCCAGTTTGTTGCTGCTGAATCTGATGTAACTGATGCTGCTGCTTCTGAGAGTGAATTTGAAGATGCTGGAACTGCTGCGTGGTTAGAAGAGTATGCATAGCTTGATTGTTCGAATAAAATTGCTGGCCAGCTCCAAAAGACGCATAGTTCATCACAGGTCCACCATTAGCCGTCCCTTGGCTAGTCAATACCTTCAGATGCTGAATCTCCTCCAGACAGCAATTATAATCCATCCAATCCAGAGCAGGGGAGAATAAATTAATTTTTGTATGCTGTTTTATGAAATAAAACTGTAGGGTTGAGCCCCATATTGATAGGGATGGTACCAAATCTCCACTGAAGAATATAAAACAAAAATTTCAACGGTTGGTTCTCAGATAGAATGCTGTAAAATGTTGTTGAAGGGTATGAAACAACAAAAGGTCATTGCTCTGTGTAAGTTTGACCCTAAAACGCACACATTTCATAATCGTGTGAAGCTAGATAAAGGCCGAATATAATGAACTTTGATTTCAGAAAAATAAAGTAAAATATCCAAAATATCATCTATGAAACATATAAGCAGATGCATCAGACATTACAACATCAAAAATATAGTTGTATGAAAATCCATGAGGAATCTACTTACGAAAGGTGTAATTGCATCAAAAAAAAAATTGATTTATAAATTCAAAAAATGATCTTGTTGAACATTTAATTATTTCCAAATTCTGAATACATTTTTTTTTTTTGAAATCGTTGGAAATCATGCCGTCAAATCACTCATTTTGGGCTTAAGCGGAGTAGATAAAACTCCAAGTTGTCCTAGGCTCTTATAAGAAACGAACTTTCTGGATTCGAACCCAGAACTTCAAGGTGAGATGATGAATCCTACACCACCAAGCCACTCTCATTATAAAATAGCTAAATATTATGTCCCAACTTGAAAATCCCTAGCTTCTTCATCCTTCAAAAATACTTGATGAAGAAAGAAAGAATATTCTCACACACAATAATAAAGTTGGAAGAAATTAGAAGATTAAAGGTAATCTTTGAGTTTCTTTAACTTAGAAAATTATTTTTTTGTTGTTCTTGTGTTTTTGCAATGGTTGTAGAGATTATTTTCTACTTTGATTTTGGGGGTTTTTGGATTGGATGATGGATTGATAAGCTAGATGCATGTGTAAGTAAACTTTGAACTAAATTAATGTAATTTGGGTTCAATTTATTGTTGGACAACTTAGTTGCCATTCTAGAGTTATAGAGCCACTCTAAAATAATCTAGAATTATTATAGAGATATTTCATGATGGTGAGACTTAATTGGTGTAAGATTAATTAGATTAATCTTGATAAAATTGGGTTTAAGCATGAAAAATGGACCGTTTTCACATCCATATCAGATCTGGAAAATCTGATATTTTGGTGTTGAAATATATGATGTTTAAATGTATTGGATGTGTTTTGGGTGTTGGAATAATTGCCGAAAATTATTTCGGAGTTGAAATATGTGAAAATGGTGAAAAAATGCATTACCGGGTGAGTTTTGGGCTTACCGGGTGTCCGCTATCCAAACAATGAATTTTCCATTGTTCAGGCAGTCCATGAACTGCCCAAGCACTATTGGAGCTGACCGGGGCAGCCCCCATGTATGTTGGTTGGTCGGTTCGGACAAAAACGTCTTTTATGTCATTTTACGGAAAAAAAAAATTGTAAACGTTTCGTAGTGTTTCTAACTTATTTTTGTCGTTATTTGATGTCGAATAAATATGTTTAGGTGAAATATGAATAAATTATTCATATTAGATATTGAAAATTTTATTTGGTAACTTTAAAAGTTTTAAAGTTGCGTCCGAACTGCGCGCTTCCGCTGCTCCCGCGCTAAAACCCTAATAAGATTGGTATCAAAGCAAGTTTGATCCTTCATCCATTACATTTGTCATGCTTGATATATGATATATAATCCAATTTTGATATTTGCACATGTTTGTAATTTAGATGTTTCTTAACTTTTTCGGTTCTACGTTAACGGATAACATAACGCAAATTTAATGGTTAAATTAAGTTATGTTTTCCTAGGTAGAATTAAACTATTGAGAAATTGATCTAGATTTAATTCTGCATATGATGTATAGCAAAAACTTCTTTAGGAATATCCTCACTTAAATAAGGCGTTAAAAGTAACTAGTATTAGGAATACTTGTTTCTTAGTCCGCCTTATCAGTACGGATGCAAATGATTTCCTGATGCTGTAGCTCTATCGTTCCAAAGCTGTGCAGTTATGGCTGATGGTAGTTCATCTGCGCCGTAGAATTGTCACTGACAAGTGAAACATTGATACGCCTCCTTGTGAACGTGCCAAAGCTGTTATAACGAGAAACGATCAGGACTAAAATCAGGAGTCACAGTGAGTGTGATTGACAATGAGTTGTCTACATGTGAATATACGTAGGCGGGAACTTGCCAATGCCGTGAGTCGAAATATATCAATGGGGTCCACTTCTCACTATGGAATTCAATTTAATTATTGGATTCCCTTTTTTCGTTGGGGATTACGGTATTATGTAAAGTAGTGGGAGACACTGCTGGGTTAAAATCCATAACTAAGACAGTGTGTAATATTATGGAAATTGGCGTTTATGTTTCCTTTATTCTATTGTGTATATAGAATTAAACTTCTAATCCACTGCATGCATATATGTTTTCTGACTTCACTTATGGTTGCAGATTTCTAGAATAGATTCTAGATTATGAATAGGCTATGATATTGTTAGATTAGTCAAAACCTTCGGGAACTATTGTTCCGATTTTCTTGAAAATCAATATGGTTATTAACTTAGTTACTAAGTCACGATAGGTAATCTAAATAGATATCTGTTTTAGGATATAATTTTCTAGAGAAAATAGTTTCTTGTGCAGTAAGAATTGACGTGAATTAGTTCATGTCTCGAGATTCTTGACTAGCATTAAGAAAACCTCATTAGTTATTTATTTATCTGATAATGACATTTATTGGCTTTAGTGACATTTAGAGGTAATGTATCTGACACAGTTTGCTAATCAATTATTTGCAATTATTGTGAATAGTTGAAGTCAAATTATAAAGCTAAAAAAAGGAGATATGTATAATTATGTGTAGAGAATACTGATTCTCACAACACGACAACTATAAGTATTAGATACCAGATCTACCGTCTAGTTATTTAAAATATTATTTAATGATTATTTTTTGATATTTGATATCAGAACTTGCGACTATTGGATAGTTACTTGTTCTTTATAAACAGTTATTTCATATTTTAATATGACTAGTAGTGTCATTGAAAAAGAGATAAACATTAAGAAAAATATTCGGTTAACTAAATAATTTAAAACAGTGATTTATGAGATTTTATCACATAAGCATTATATGTTTATTATGTATGGTAAATGATGGTCTGATATGAGATCACACCACATATCCTTATCCATTTAATGAATATTGTATTTGGGAATATGATTAAATCTCATTTAACCAATGATCGTCATTGGATCACATATTTATTAAACTAATACATTGGATGTATGTAGTTTAATGAATTATAAATTACCTTGGATAGTTTTCTTTACTTCGTAACTTAGTTAATGAGTTGTCATGACTTAGTTAGTGTTTCTAAATGAACACATATTGAAGGTCTTGAATGGTTCAAGAACATTCAATATGCTTTTGATGAAACACGAATAGAATATTTTGACTGGTTCAAAGATATTCAATTTGAAGTTTTGAAAACTTTATCTTTAAAATTCATCATGAGTCTTTGAATTGTTCAAAGATGTTTGATACGATCAAACATATGAATTTATGGCAATTAATTCTAAGATTATTTAATGAATATGATTCTTACTCAATACTATTCTTCTACGATTCTATCGTGATGGAATTGGTTACTGAAAGAAATCGAATCTTTTACGATTTGATTCATTTGATATTGAGTGTTACCGAATTAGTTTCAATACTCTTGGGAATATGCTCCAGTAACAATAAATCATCCTTTTAATTAATGTTCCATGAGTTTCTACAGTTATGTATATAATATGTATAAGTAGAAAACTCGAATCTTGAAAAGTTTGAGATTTGAATATTTCTTTTGTATAATGGTTATATAATTGAAAGTACTTGCGCCTCGGAGGTACAAGTAAAATTTTGTTGATTTAAAAAAAATTAAATTACGATTTCGCCCAAACCGCGCTTCCGCCGCGCCTTTCGCCCAAAACCCCAACAAAAGTGATGCAAGAGAGTCGAGACTGTACACTCGGTGCTTCTTAGTATCCGCTCCAACAACATCTAAGTATAGACAATTGGTGTTGAGCTGAGTCTCAAGCTCACTAGACTACCATTTTCTTCACAACAGCCTACCATTAATAAAATTATATATAATAAAGTAAAAATAATTTGAAAAGAGAAAATTAAAAATATTTAATTTATAAAGTGAAAAAATTTAGATTAATGTCGCTTGACCTCTTATCAATAAAAGTTCTATCATTCTTTGTGTGCATACACTTAAATACATTATAGACTATCGATTCACGTCCGAGCTGAGACTCATATTTAAAAAATAAAGAATTAATAAATATTTTTTAAAAAAATAAAAAAATACTTCTTTAAATGTTCACATGTATAAAAAAAAGATTCATTAAAAATATAACTAGATCAATAGAATGTTGAATGGTAGACCTCGAGCCATTGGTATGTTACATCTGATCCTTCTCCAGCCTTCTCAGTCTTTCTGTTTTTTATGCATGCTGAGATTTTAATTTTAATTTTGGATTGCTCTAATACTTCTACCATTTATTAGAATTTGTGTTTTTATATAGTTACATTTTTTTTAATGTATTACTACATGTACTATTCTATGGAAAATTATTGCTAACATAAAAGAGAACATTTTCTATTATACATAAGTAATGTTAAATAAATTAATAAAAAATAAAAAAAAAATTAAATAAATAAAGAAACATAAGATTTATTAAAAAAAATAAAAGAGAATAAATATATAAAGATTATTGAACAAGTAAAAGTGAAAAAAATGTAAATATATACAAAAATGAGATAAAAAAATTAAATTAAAAAGTAATATAAAATAATTAAATTAAAAAAATTAAATAAAGAAATTAAATAATTAAATTAAAAAAATTAAATAAAGAAATTAAATAATTAAATAAAAAAATAATTTATTTAAAATAATAAGGATATTATTGTGATTTCAATGAGAAAGAGAATGATGGGCATGTGTAAAGGGGAAAATAAATTTCCGTTTCGTTTGCTAGGGTAGTCTATAGGTGTTCACGGGTCGGGTTTTTTTTTTTTTTTTTGAATTTTGTGAGACTTGATCGGGTCGGGTCATGTGGGTCGAGAAACTCGAACCCAAAATTTGAGAGATGAAACCCGATCGGATCAGGTTGTCGGGTCAACCAAAAAAATAAATTTTTTAATAAATTAATTATTTTAAAATATAAATATTTATTTTATGTCTTGAAATTTATCATATATATAAAATTTCAAGATGATAAAAGTAATAAAAAATGAAATAATAGTAAAAACTTTAAAAAATAATAAAATTTTTATAATTTTTAGTCAAGTCATATTTTAATATCAAACTCGTGACCCAATTCGTAAATTTTAGATCGGATCGGATTAAACCGAAAAATAATAAATTTATTTTGAAACCCACACGGATTGGGTCAATTCAGATTGCAGATTGACCTGATAATTTACACACCCCAAGGCATCCCCTGGTGGGGTCCATATGGATATGGTATTTAATAGATCAATTATTACCTTTCCATTATTCAACATCCATTTAGTACACTGTATTCGATGATCAATTCTCCGCTATCAATGCTGCTGCCATTATTAAATTATCATTATTCGATAGCTCAACTAGACCGAAAATTATATTATGTGCCGGGTGTATATGTCATCTCTCTCACAGCAGGCGGGCCCCACAAACTGTGGGGGGCCGCCTGCTGTGAGAGATGACATATACACCCGGCACATGATATACCACCTCCAACTAGACTATCCCGTTAAACATTATATATTTAATAATTTAATTTACATATCAATATTAAAAATTACATGTTTTATAAATACCCTTAGATACTAACTTATTCGATCGATTGGTGGGTGGAGATGAAGGCAGAGGGTAAATAATTGTTGGGTCATTTTCGCAGGGCAGGGGCAGCTGGTGGGGTCCACACGGACACGGTATTCAATTGAACAATTCTAGTCAGGCTTTCCATTATTCAACATCATTCATTCATTCAGTAGCCAACTTCCTTTTTGCCATTTGATCCCTCTTTCCCATTTGATCCCATTTTCCCTTCTCTCCGGCCAACAAACTAAACCATGGCAGAGTTCTTCCTCTCAGCTTTCTTGGACGTTTTGTTTGACAGGTTGGCTTCTCGTGATTTCCTTAACTTCGTCCGTCAACTTCTAGGCGGAGTTGATTCCGAGATAACAGAGTGGGAGAGTCATTGGAATATGATTCAGGCGGTGCTCGGCGATGCAGAGGAGAAGCAACTGACGGAAAGATCTGTGAAACTGTGGCTGGACAATCTCCGAGACTTGGCGTATGATGCTGAGGACATTCTTGATGAGTTTTACACCAAATATATGGAGCGCAAGTGGATGGCAGACCATGACCATGAGGCCAGCAGTAGCAAAATACAGAGGCTCGTTCCTTCTTGTTTTAGTTGTTTCAATCCGAGTTCTGTTATGTTCAATGAGAGTATGCGGTCACGCATAAAAGAAATTAGTAGCCGATTAGATAGACTCTGTAAACAAAGAAATGATTTTGGATTGCTTTTGAATACTCCTGCTGCTGCACAGCGAAGGCCACCCAGTACAAGTGTGCCGACTGAACCCTCTGTTTTTGGGAGACGCCAAGATAAGGCCAACATACTTGATATGGTATTTACTGATTCCCCGACTGATCATGCCAACATTGTTGTAATAGCCATCATCGGCACAGGCGGGCTCGGAAAAACAACTCTTGCTCGGGAGGTGTACAATGACAAGGCAATTAAAGATTCCAATTTTGATGTAAAAGCGTGGGTTTGTGTCTCAGACGTCTTTGATGTTGTGGGCATTTCAAAGGCACTTCTCGAGTCAATCACCAAAGCTCCTTGTGATTTCAACTCTTTAAATGAAGTGCAGGTTCGTTTGAGACAAGAAGTTGATGGAAAAAGAATCCTGCTGGTCCTAGACGATGTTTGGAACGAGGACGGAAGCTTGTGGGAATTACTGAAAGCTCCATTCCTGGCTGCTGCACCAAACAGTAAGATAATCGTTACCACTCGCCATTCAAATGTTGCATCAACAATGGAATCGATTCAAAAATACAACCTCGAGCTCCTCTCAGAACAAGCTTGTTGGTCCCTGTTCAAGTCGCATGTGCTAACTGAGAGTCCAGCTCAATTTCGTCAGAAGGTTGTTGAGAAGTGCGGAGGCTTGCCCCTGTCAGCAAAGACTCTTGGGCGTCTTTTACGTTATAAGAGACATGATGAGTGGGATACAATATTGGACAGCAGCATATTGGATCTACCACAACAAAATGGCATTCTCTCTGTGTTAAGATTGAGTTATCATTATCTACCTTCTCACTTGAAGAGATGTTTTGCTTATTGTGCTATTTTCCCCAAAGACTATCAATTTGAGAAGAGTGAACTTGTTTTTCTGTGGATGGCCGAAGGTCTTATTCAACAATCAGAAGGCAATAAGCAACCAGAAGAATTGGGCAGAGAGTGTTTTGAAGATCTGGCGTCAAGGTCAGTTTTTGAAAAATCAAGTGGTGATAGTTCTAAATTTGTAATGCATGACCTTGTTCATGATCTTGCTCAATTTGTTGCCGGAGAAACCATTTTCAAGTTAGAAGAGGCAAATAAATCATCAAGAAGATTTGAAAGGGTTCGCCATTTTTCTTACAATCGGGATGAGCTTGATGGTAAGAATAAATTCGAAGTTCTCCATAAAGTTGAACATCTGAGAACATTTTTGCCAGTAGCAATAAATTTTTTGCAAATACCATTTAGAGAGTACTATTGGGGATACATTACTAGTATGTTTCTAACTGAGTTATTGCCAAAATTCAAAAAGTTGAGGGTACTGTGTCTAAAAGAATACTGGATCACTGAGTTACCTTGTTCAATTGGAGACTTGAAGCTTTTAAGGTATCTCAACCTTGCTCGCACTGCTGTCATAAGTTTACCTGAGTCGACAAGCTCATTGATGAACTTGCAAGTATTGATTTTAAGAGATTGTAAGCGTCTCACAAAACTGCCAGCCAAAATGAGAAAGTTGATCAATTTGCGCCATCTTGATATAAAAGGTGCAACATTATTGAAAGAGATGCCATTGGGAATGAAGGAATTGAAGAATCTCCGAAAGTTATCAAATTTTATTGTGGGCAATGGTGGTACTATTTCCGGTTTGAAAGATCTGAAGAATTTAGAATTCATTGGCGGAGAAATTTGTATCTCTGGATTAGAGAATGTGAAAAATGCAAACGATGCAAGGGAGGCCGCTTTACAAGAGAAGCAGAATCTAGAAGCAGTGTCATTAAAATGGGTTTCTCAACTTGAGATCCCACGAAATGAAGTAGAAGAAGAACATGTGCTTGACATGCTGCAACCTCATAAAAGCATTAAAGTGCTAAGCATCGAGAACTATGTTGGTGCAAGATTTCCACAATGGATAGGAGATCCATCATTCTCAAAGATGGAGAATCTTACATTAGAAAATTGTGAAAATTGCACGTCATTGCCTTCACTCCGGCTGATGGGATCACTTAAACGCCTCATCATCAAAGGGATGAAGAAAATAGAAATTATAGGTTCTGAATTTTGTGGGAAGGATTGCTCAATGCCTTTTCAATCATTAGAGACTCTTCGCTTTGAGGATTTGCAGGAATGGAAGTGTTGGGACATCAATTCGGAAGAAAATGGTCTTGTTGCAGGATTCTCTAGCCTCCGTGAACTTTCCATAGTGGAATGTCCCAAATTGTCTGGAAATCTGCCCGAGCAGCTTCCTTCTTTGGAGACACTTGTTGTTGAAAAATGTTCAGAGTTGATAGTTTCATTCTCAAGCTATCCGATGCTCAGCAAATTAAAAATCGATGATTGCAAAGGACTTGTGTGCAGCGCTCTGATGGACTCCAACTTGACAGATTCAATGACTATTTCAAATAGTTCATTACAAGTATATGGAAGCAAAGGGATGATGTATGATGATTGCACAGATGCCAAGTCTAGGTCTGTGACTATTATAAATTTTTTGGAGTTGGGAAAATTCTAAACCAGGGATTTCAGAAAGTAGAGACTTTGCTGATGAGAAATTTTCCACCTGAACGATATAGGATAAAAGAACAAGGGATGCACGTTCTCACTCTCCCTGGTGACGTATCAATCGAAGAAGGTTGCGTAAGTCTTGTTCCATTTCCAGAGATCAATTTTTTTCCCACAAATCTGCAGTTTCTTAAAATTGAACAGTGCAAAGCTTTAAAATCCTTGCCTGAGGAAATTATGGGCAGCAATTCAAAACTGGAAACTTTGTATATCAGAGAATGTGATTCTCTAACATCCATTGGAAGACGTAAACTACCTTCATCTCTTAAAAGTCTTGAGATAGAGAATTGTAAGATGTTGAGGCATTTGGTCGACGGGGAAGAGGATGCTTCTCCTTCTTCTTATTCTTCTTCAGTGATGTTGAAATACCTGCGTATTAGCAGCTGCCCTGAGCTGACCAGTTCATCTTTAGGAATACCGGATGGCCTGGAGAAGCTTGACTATTTAAAGAGCATTTATTTAAGTGGCTGTCCAAGTATAGTTTCCTTCCCCGAAAGAGGGTTTAGCTGTTTGGAGACCATTATGGTATGGGATTGTGAGAAACTTGAAGCCCTGCCAAATGAGATGCACAAACTCAACTCTCTTGAAGATTTAACGATACGCGAATGTCCAAGTGTGGTACCGTTTCCAGAAGAAGGTTTACCCACCAATCTAAAATCACTCAATATTGATAATATGAAAGTGTATAAGGCTTTGATCGAGTGGGGGTTGCACAGGCTTACCTCTCTTACATGCCTCATCATTGCAGGATGTGATAACGAGGAGATGGAAATGATGTTGCCCGCCTTTAATTGAATTGCGTCTTCAGAGTTGGTCGAAATTGAGATGCCTATCATCAACGTGTTTTCAAAGCCTCACCTCTCTGAATACTTGCGCATCTTTGATTGTCCAAATCTCACATCATTTCCAGAGGAGGGCCTTCCATCCTCTCTTGAATGCTTGTTCATCAAGGATTGTCCAAATCTCAAATCATTTCCAGAGGAGGGCCTTCCATCCTCGCTTTTGCGATTAGACATAGAAAGATGTCCAAAGCTAAAAAAAGGGTGCAAAAGGGATAAAGGAAAAGAGTGTGGTCCAAGATTGCTTACATCCCTAGAGTTGAGATAGATGGCAAATTCATATACGAAGAGTAAGAATTCGACAAAATAATTTATAAGAAATGTCAGTTGAGTAATTAATCCTCTGTCCACTATTTATTTTCATGTTCTCCTCCCACATATATATCATATTGTTTGTATTATAGAAATTTCTTGTGAGCTCATAAATTATTCAGGATTTTCCTTGTAATTCTAAGGTGTACTACACAAGTTTCCATGTAATTATAATTTCCTCCATGGATTGTTCATACTGTTAACCTGGTTTATACGTCTTGTTTGGTATTGTAATTTGATTTGTAATCGTTAATAAAATTATATTTTGGTTAAAATATAAATTTTAATTGTTTATTTAAAAAATCGTTATTCCTTTTAAAAATCTAGTTTGATTTTAATTGTTGTTTATTATTATTATTATTATTATTATTATTAATTTCTTGTTTAATCGTTAAAACTTAAAAATAGATAATGAACTTTGGATTTCCAAAAATAATTTTACAGATTCATTATCGGACGTGCATTTTTATGTTTTTTGAATTCAGAAAATAGAAAATGAAATTTAAAAACGATATTGAATGGGGATTAAAATTCCCTCTCTATAATAAAATCTCAGTACATATCAACCATTAATGTTTTATTATGTGCTATGATATCAGTAAATAAGATTGATACTGAATAAATAAATAATAACTTAGGGTTATTTTTATTGCATCTTTAGTTAATGTGTATCATCTAATATATTTATCATATTTTTTTATTGCATTTTGTTAGATCAAATTTTCTTGCTATTGTGACAAGTTTAATATAATAAAATATTTTATACATTATACATATAGAGAGATATCGATGTGGGACTTAGGTCGATATGGCCCTTGTAGGAGTTCATAGCTGGCATGGTGAACCGTCTAGGAAATTCTGCTGACAAGATTTCTTCCGTAAAGGGAGATGTCGTCTCCCCCTCCCGACCATCTCCTTTATTTGGTTCGGTTCGGTTTACGAATTATTGTACTTAAAAAAAATCATCCACTTAAGTGAAGACAAAAAAAATAATAAACTAGTCTAGCAAACAAATAGTATGAAGTGTTACGGTGTAAATTGTGACTCCAGAGAACACATGCACTTCATAGAGGATTGAAAAATGAGGCACAATTAATTCTTGTATTTTTTAAAAATTACCTCGAATAATGATGCTACCATCATTCTAATTAAGAAATAAATCTAACAGCTTACTTTCAAGAATAAACCATAAAACAAAAAATTTAAGAACAAAATTATTAACTAATAAATTTAAGAATAAAATTATTTACAAAAAAATTAAGAATAAAAGTATTAACATACTAATAAAAAAAGAAAACATAAAGTAAAATTAAAAGAAAAATGCAAATCTTTTTATAAAAATATATAATTTTTTAATTATAACGGTTCGGTTCGGTTTAACAGGTGCGGTTCGGTTTAGCATCTGAACCAAACCGTAAACCGTTTGAGGTGGGCCAATCCGAACCACAAACCGAATCGTTAGAAAAAAATAGTAAATTATGTCCGGTTTGGTTTGGTTTGCGGTTTGGTTCGGTTCGGTCGGTTTTTTTGCCCACCTCTAATCACCACTGTCCTCACCCTATAGGGGTCATTCCTCTCAGATTCATTGTCCCCGCTAAGGTCAACAACCCTTTTTCCTTCCACTATCTCGTTTCTCCTCTGACTTGGATCGGCCTCCAGCCTTTCATTGTTCATTTTTTTCCAATCTTTCCAACTTCTCCATCATGGCCTTCATGAGGGCCTCGCTCGCCTCCCTATCTTTTCTCATGCTTTCCTCCATTTTTCTCACCCACTCTGTTGTTGAGCTCTCCGACCATATGTGGTTCCCTATTCTGTCATCATCTCACTACGTAAGTTTCTTTTTGTTCCTTCCCCACAGACGGCGCCAACTATTGACGAGTGATTTTCGTCCCAGTGGCAATTTCAGGATAACTCTCCCAAGACAGCCCTCTTTCAACCTTGAATTTGTTTGGTTATGGGAGACCAAAAGCAAATGTGGAAAAAAGCAAAAAGAACATAAAATCGACAAAAAGAGTTTAACGTGGTTCGACGAATCAAGTCCAACCTACGTCCACGGGCACAAAGTATGGTGTTATTTTTATTACCAAACTGGGCTCGGCCGACCAGTTTTCAAGAAGGGTCTAAAGGATCAGAGTTGTTTGTTCTTCTTCGTTATGCTTCTACAAGTAGTGTTTTACATGAAATTTTTTCCAACCCTTACAAATTATATCAATTTCCCCTTATATACTAATAAATACACGGGACTATTCCTATATCTTTATGACGTCAACACTGTAGGTTTCCGGTGATTTGACATGCTCTCTGCTACAACTACCTCCCCGAAAGCAAAATCTACCATCTGATTTCCTATCGTTTCACGCCGTAAAGTATAATATCATACTTTATCATTAATGATGACAGCCTGTAAAGGTCTCTTGTACGAAAGTATATGTTTAGGGAGAAAAGTCATAATAGTCCTGATCACTGGTCGGGCTTCAAAAGTCGATCATTTGATCTGCTGAACTACCCAAATTCTTCGTGACTTGCCCCGAAATAATAGAGCTCCTTCTCCTGATTTGAGAGTAAAGATAGGACCAAACCGATCTACCGGGCTCATGTGGTCGGTCTCGGCTCTGATGCTGTCGGTCTGAGATTTGAATCATACTGTGCCATCTGGTCGGCAGGATCCGAAAAACCGGGTTCGGACTATCTGCCTGGCCGAGGAGTATCCGATACTTTTTCAACATTCATCCTTCTAAAAGGAGAAACACACCTTCTGCCCTTACCGTATCACTCAAATACTCTTTCGTCATAAGCACACCATCAACAGTATGAAGCAAATGCACATTAGTTTGCAAGCTGATGAGTGATAAATATATCACTATTTCCCACTCATTTAACTTAATATTTTGTATAGTTTCTTGAGTTTTGTGAATATTTTGATGTGTTTTGTGTTATTTTGTAGATAAATAAAGTTTCAGGACATTCTGGAGGTGATTTGGAGCAAAACTGTGAAAGTTGGCAAAAAGGGTATTTTGGTAATTTTGGGCGTCTCGACACAAAGGGTATTTTGGTAATTTTGGGCATCCCGACACCAAAATAAAGTTTCGGGACATTCTGGAGGTGATTTGGAGCAAAACTGTGAAATTTGGCAAAAATGGTATTTTGGACGTCCCAACACCGAGGGTATTTTGGTAATTGCACCGCATGCCACGTGTCAAAAATTCAACGAGCCGTTTTTTTTTAGCCACCATGCCACGTGTCGAAAATTCAGCGATCCAAAAAAAATAATAAAATAATTAAAAAATAAAAATCAGAAAAATAATAATAAAAAATTAGATTTTTTTGCCTATAAATATATTTTGAATTTCTTAGTTTCAATGTACCACTTCCTCTGAAATCTTATATATAAATAAATAGTTCTCTTCTTTAGTTTCTTATATTCAATTTTATTTACGCTTGTAGTAGTAATTCTATTCATCCATGAAAGGGTAATTTCCCCATGCTGAGGTAACAAGGTAATACTTTTACTTTTGCTATTTAGATTAATCTCCTTTAAAATATAATATATAAACTATTTGAAATCTGAATTAATAAAGGATACCACCATTCCGGACGGTTGGTCATTCAATTTAATCTGGTTAACCTGACTTAATGAGGATACCACCATACTGGACGGTTGATTTAAGTTTATATTTCTGTTCCGCCTTATGGCTGGTATATTTGAATTTGACTTAATCACGATACCGCCATTCTGGACGGTTGGTTTAAAATATCACAAGATTATATATTATTTTTTGGGAGATATCTAAATAGTAAATAGTAGAAGTTAATTCCTTTTACCTTAGCATTTTATTTATTTTTCCGCATTTACTTTTTAGTAATTTTTATGTCTTTTTCTTATTTGTCCTAACTATGTGTTGTAACTAAGTTAGTTTTCTAGGGTTGTGATGAAATCTAATATCACCGGTTTATAAGAGGTTATTTTATAGTTTGGGAAATTTAAAAGTTTATTTATTAAGTCTTAAGCTTAATGCTTCTTGTTGTTTGATCACCAATAAGATTGATTATGGTAAATCTAAAATGAACTAGACATAGGGATTTTAGGTTTTAGCCTTAGACTTAATAGCCCACGATCTTCTTTGATGATAGATAACCCTTTAATAGATTTCCTTACAGGATAGACATATACTTTTCGGGCGGGGGTAACCATAATTGGAACTTAAACTTAATGAATTCAGGGTAATTTAATTGACATAGACATATGATTCAATTGAATTAAACTGGGTATTTGTGTCTGACCATTGACATATGCTTTCACATAAATTCGTGTTCCAGGTTAGTAAACTGATTTATTACACAAACATAAAATAATCACTTCATCTTTTTAAAGATATTAGAAAGATTCACAACCCTAGATCTTTGAGTCTTTTATTTTCCTTAGTATTTTCTTTTGTCTTTTTATTTATTTATTTAGCAAATCTACAAATCAAATCATTCAAGCAATCAATTCACTTTTCCCTCAATTAGATATTTGTAAATAAATAGTATCAACAATTAATAACAATAGTAGGAATTAAGTCATCGTGGGATAACTTAAAGAAATAACTTCTACTGGTCATGGTGTGTGACTAACTGTCGAATTGACTTCCCGTTGTAGATTCCCCAGAGGGAGGGTGGAACGAGGCTCACTTAAGTACCCAAGCCTCTTAGGCTCTTATCGCTTGGTGACAGGAATAAACAACGAGTCCTCCAAACTAGTCTATCACAACAAGCTACGAGTGAATGATTATCTAGGTGCCTTCACAGCTTTTCCTTATAGAGAGGTAGTAAGTGAAGGAAGACACCAAACCATCACCTAGCTTTAAATATGCCTTTGTTTTTGATAATTTTTTTTTAATTTTTTTTGTATTTTTCGAAAAATTTTGGACTAAAAATAACAACACAAACTATAAACAAGATACTATTAACTATTCCTCACCCCCAAACCTAAATGAGACATTGTCCACAATGTCTTTAAACAGTAGAAGAAGAGTTTAGAAGATAGTACCTGCTTAGCTGAATATAAAAATAGAAATTATAACAAATTGCATGGGTTGTCTCCCTACTAGCGCTAAATTTTTCGTCCTCAGCCAGACGTGACTGAAATCCATTTGTCAAGGCGGTTTCAGCGTCGTTTTGGATGTCCGATTAAAGACATTCCCATGTGCGTTGCTTTTGAAGGGTCTCTTCCAACGGTAAGGTGGTAAAAAGAATTTTGTCTCATTCAGTGCTTGTGCCACCTTTTTAACTTTTGTTGCTCCAGTGATTCCTGAAAATAAATAAAGAAAATCAGGAGGTCTTTTATGGTGCTTGACTTGGAATGGAATTTCCATTCTGTCAAGCTTCTGAGTAATATCTCTAAATTGCACTCCCCAAAACAGTGATGTTTCTCTTGAATGCACCGGATCTTTAATTTTGTCTGACAATTGCTCCTCTATTTGCTCTGCTTCTTGCTCCACCTTTTCTTCACAGATGAATTTTAGGATCTCAGCATTCAGTTCTTCATCTGTCATCTGTGAAATGCATGCTCCTGAAGTATCAATGTAAGAATATAAAGAAATGTCAGATTTTAGGTCTTCATCTTCTGATCTGAGTGAACTGATTGGCTTAGGTAGATCGTCTTCAAACATTAGTGCAAAGCATTCTCCAAGATCTTCATTTTGAGGATACAGAATTCCATCCTCAAATGTTGATGCAGTTGGTACAAACAGCTCATCTTTATCTTCGTCAGAGTCAGAATAATAAAAATCAAATCGAGACTTTGTCAGTTCGAGCTCCTGAACTGATGCCTCTGGTTGTTGATATTGCTCAGCCTCCTCCTCTGTCAAGGTGTTATCATGAAATGTTTGGTACTCGAAGGCTTCATCAGTGTCATTTGCAAATTGTTCTTGAGGTATGTAGCTCTGGTTTTCTGTTAATTGTCTTATTTGATCTGTCATCCTCTGTATGGATTCTGCGTTACTCTGAATTTGTGCATCAAATTGAGCTTCCATTTCTTTGAACCTATCTTTGAGCATGTTATTCAACTGATCTTCCTCTGATGGATCTGGTTCTTGATGAAGATCGTTGATGAATGGTGGATAAGATGGAAAATGTGATGATTCTTCGTACCTTGAATGATTCCAATAATTCTGCCTCTCTGAAAGGTATATACATTGATCGCTCGGGTGGTTACCATCACATATTACACATCTCCCCATTTCATTCTGATGAGCAAATGTAGTATTGTTTGATTCTGACTTCCAGTGATAGTTGTTGGGCTTGACAACAGGCCTCAGAAAATCGGACTGTTGCTCCCGGATTTGGCGTGTATCTTCTTCTAGTAAAGCTCGTAATCTTTCAAAATGTTCCATTTTTTAATCACCTGAAAACAAAAGAAAGAAATAAAAATTACAGATAAAAAACAAAGAAAATTAGATACAAGTAAATTAGATAGCTTCAAAATTAATAACTCAAGAAAAATAAGTCCCCGGCAACGGCGCCAAAAACTTGACCGGCGTAATCACACACGTATAACGCAAGCGCACGTATCGTTCAAGTAGTATAAAGATATCGATCCCACGAGGACTTAATTCCTACTATTGTTATTAATTGTTGATACTATTTATTTACAAATATCTAATTGAGGGAAAAGTGAATTGATTGCTTGAATGATTTGATTTGTAGATTTGCTAAATAAATAAATAAAAAGACAAAAGAAAATACTAAGGAAAATAAAAGACTCAAAGATCTAGGGTTGTGAATCTTTCTAATATCTTTAAAAAAATGAAGTGATTATTTTATGTTTGTGTAATAAATCAGTTTACTAACCTGGAACACGAATTTATGTGAAAGCATATGTCGATGGTCAGACACAAATACCCAGTTTAATTCAATTGAATCATATGTCTATGTCAATTAAATTACCCTGAATTCATTAAGTTTAAGTTCCAATTATCGTTACCCCCGCCCGACAGGTATATGTCTATCCTGTAAGGAAATCTATTAAAGGGTTATCTATCCTCAAAGAAGATCGTGGGCTATTAAGTCTAAGGCTAAAACCTAAAATCCCTATGTCTAGTTCATTTTAGATTTACCACAATCAATCTTATTGGTGATCAAACAACAAGAAGCATTAAGCTTAAGACTTAATAAATAAACTTTTAAATTTCCCAAACTATAAAATAACTTCTTATAAACCGGTTCTATTAGATTTCATCACAACCCTAGAAAACTAACTTAGTTACAACATATAGTTAGGACAAATAAGAAAAAGAAATAAAAATTACTAAAAAGTAAATGCGGAAAAATAAATAAAATGCTAAGGTAAAATGAATTAACTTCTACTATTTACTATTTAGATATCTCCCATAAAATAATATATAATCTTGTGATATTTTAAACCAACCGTCCAGAATGGCGGTATCCTGATTAAGTCAAATTCAAATATACCAGCCATAAGGCGGAACAAAAATATAATCTTAAACCAACCGTCCAGTATGGCGGTATCCTCATTAAGTCAGGTTAACTAGATTAAATTGAATAACCAACCGTCCGGAATGGCGGTATCCTTTATTAATTCAGATTTTAAATAGTTTATATATTATATTTTAAGGGAGATTAATCTAAATAGCAAAAGTAAAAGTATTACCTTGTTACCTCAGCATAGGGAAGTTACCCCTTCATGGATGAATAGAATTACTACTACAAAGCGTAAATAAAACTGAATATAAGAAACTAAAGAAGAGAACTATTTATTTATATATAAGATTTCAGAGGAAGTGGTACATTGAAACTAAGAAATTCAAAATATATTTATAGGCAAAAAAATCTAATTTTTTATTATTATTTTATGATTTTTATTTTTTAATTATTTTATTATTTTATTGTTTTTTTTGGATCGCTGAATTTTCGACACGTGGCATGGTGGCTAAAAAAAACGGCTCGTTGAATTTTTGACACGTGGCATGCGGTGCAATTACCAAAATACCCTCGGTGTCGGGACGCCCAAAATTACCAAAATACCCTTTTTGCCAAATTTCACAGTTTTTCTCCAAATCACCTCCAGAATGTCCTGAAACTTTATTTTGGTGTCGGGATGCCCAAAATTACCAAAATACCTTTTGTGTCGAGACGCCCAAAATTACCAAAATACTTTTTTTTTCCAAATTTCACAGTTTTGCTCCAAATCACCTCCAGAATGTCCTGAAACTTTATTTATCTACAAAATAACACAAAACACATCTAAATATTCACAAAACTCAAGAAACTATACAAAATATTAAGTTAAATGAGTGGGAAATAGTGATACATTTATCTCTCATCACAAGCATATAGGAATATTGAATACTATAAATGTTTCATTCCTCATGTATCTGTTTCTTTTCTTTCGAGTATCTAACTTCAGAAAGAAGTTATACTTTGACTCCAAAGTTCAAGGTAAATTTCGAAAAATTAAATATATGCTGCAAACAGATCAGGAACTTTCTCAACAGTTGATTGTTATTGTTACATCAAGCCTTAGTAAAGTACAAAAATGTCCAAGAGTAAAAGAATTAACATCTATCAAACACATGCCCAAAAAGCCACAAACAACAAAACAAATATACAATTAAGTGTCAAAATGTTTGAACTGCATTTAGTTCGAGCAGTGTTAGAATGTGCGTGTAACTGTTTGTGTAATTTTTTCGCCAAAGAGCGTGTAAGGTTCAAACCTCATGAGATAAAGTCTCAACAAGAGGTGTTTGATTAAGTGAATAAGCCTCCAAGGGGCACTAGCACACAAGTTAAAGTCTATGGATTACAAAGTTACGAAAATGAAAATAAAATGCTCATAATAAGTGTTCATTTGTACTTTTTTTCTTCTTCCCACACTTGAGCTTTTTATAGTGAGTCTCCGTTAACCGTTTGAATGGTTTCACTTTTCTTGGTCCATGACCTCCCACGTCTCATACTTGCAACTGCTGAACTATACGTCTAGTTGCTGAGTTCTTATAACTGTTGTAGATGCTAGTTTTTGCCCGAGGTTCACAATTGAGATTTCGCCGAGAGGGGCACTAGCGATCCTGCAAAACAGAGGTAGAGTGAGCAGGATTTCTGCCCACCGGTGTGGTGGGTGCCGGGGGTACTCCGACGCTCAAGTCAGTATGGGAGATGAGCTATAAACACAGTTTGATGAAGAACAAGGGCTGATATTACCTTGATCCACGTGGTCAGCCATGAGGGCGGTAAGTGGGAGCTGCCATGAGCTATGAAGAGAGTAGTATTGGGCTATGAGTATGAGAGCTTCAGCCCCCCCATTCCTTGTAGATTTCGGTTCCTTTTTTAAGTTCTTTCAGGTAAGACTCATAAATATGTTTAGTAGACATACGTTTTGTGTGTTGGTAACTGTCGCATCATAAAGGTGAATTATGGGCAGTCATGAAGATTGAAAACAATTGGGTTATAAATGGTTTTTATGTATCTGAGTGTTAAATGGGCTAACGTACGGTGGGTCCTTGGATCTGTATTAGTGTGGGCCTGCGAATCTTTAGGCCGATATACACTAAATCCGGGCTTCCTAAGAGAGTGAATCTGTGATGGCAACTTAGGCCTGAAGTAAAAGGTCGAAATTGCCCTTGGGCTAAATTTGGCCCATACAATTTGTCCCATACTCTCTAAGTCAAAGAGTTCTTGGCTTGGAGAGTACTTGATGCCTGTGTCGCTTGGGACGAGGCCATAGTATGAAGGCGGTACTCGAGCGTTGATGTTGCATATTGACTGAATCAAACGAATGTAAAGTTATGAGCTTGACTCTATAGGAGCCATTGGGGAAGTATCCAGTCGACCGAACCAAATGATGGTCGGGATAATGAACTTGACTCTACCAGAGCCATTGGGGAAGTACCCAATCGATTGAACCAGATGAAGGTCAAAATATAAGTCATACAACATGTGTATTCCATGTCTATGACTTGACTCGACATGAGTCAATGGGGGATGTCCCCGGTCGACTGATCTGGATGAAGATTCAGGATATAATTCACTTAACATGTGTAAACCGTGTCTATGATTTGACTCGGCATGAGTTTATGGGGGATGTCCCCGGTTGACTGGGCTTGATGAGACCAGGAAGTTTATTAGTCACACGACATGTGTAATCCATGCCTTCAACTTGACTCGACATGAGTCTATGGGGGATGTCCCCGGTCGACTGGACTTGATGAGAGCATGAAGTTTATTAGTCACACGACATGTGTAAACCATGTCTCCAACTTGACTCAACATGAGTCTATGGGGGATGTCCCCTGTCGACTGGACTTGATGAGACCAGGAAGTTTATTAGTCACATGACATGTGTAAACCATGTCTCCAACTTGACTCGACATGAGTCTATAGGGGATGTCCCCGGTCGACTGGACTCGATGAGACCAGGAAGTTTATTAGTCACACGACATGTGTAATCTATGCCTTTAACTTGACTCAACATGAGTCTATGGGGGATGTCCCCGGTCGACTGGACTTGATAAGACCAGGAAGTTTATTAGTCACACGACATGTGTAAACCATGTCTCCAACTTGACTCGATATGAGTCTATGGGGGATGTCCCCGGTCGACTGGACTTGATGAGACCAGGAAGTTTATTAGTCACACGACATGTGTAATCCATGCCTTCAACTTGACTCGATATGAGTCTATGGAGGATGTCCCCGGTCGACTGGACTTGATGAGACCAGGAAGTTTATTAATCACACGACATGTGTAATCCATGCTATCAACTTGACTCGACATGAGTCTATGGGGGATGTCCCCGGTCGACTGGACTTAATGAGACCAGAAAGTTTATTAGTCACACGACATGTGTAAACCATGCCTTCAACTTGACTCGACATGAGTCTATGGGGGATGTCCCCGGTCGACTGGACTTAATGAGACTAGGAAGTTTATTAGTCACACGACATGTGTAAACCATGTCTCCAACTTGACTCGACATGAGTCTATGGGGGATGTCCCCGGTCGACTGGACTTGATGAGAGCAGGAAGTTTATTAGTCACACGACATGTGTAAACCATGTCTCCAACTTGACTCGACATGAGTATATGGGGGATGTCCCCGATCTACTGGACTTGATGAGACCATGAAGTTTATTAGTCACACGACATGTGTAATCCACGCCTTCAACTTGACTCGACATGAGTCTATGGGGGATGTCCCCGGTCGACTGAACCAGATGATGGTTAAGGAAGGTCTTCACTTCTCACTCTACAATGCTTACTCTACGAGACCTGACAATGGCCAGTGAAGGTCTTCGTTCCCCATACCACAAGACCTGACAAAGCTCAATAGAACTACTGTCGAGTGGGCTGTCAAGTGGATCTGATGAGAGTCCATGAAGATCATCACTCATTCTCCTAGGCCTGATGAAGTTCCAAAAGACTATGGTTGAATGGATTAGTTGTCGGATAAGCTAGATGTCATCCACGTGTATGGAAGTGTATGAACTAATATGGCATGTCCCTTGTCTAGGGTAACTGATGGTTTTCCAATACTCAATAGCTTCATTCGACAGGCTGATTTACTTTTAATATTCGACTATCTCACTTCTATCGTGCCAAGTGTGATACTTTGGCCACATGGTGATATTTTGTGACAATATATGTTTTGTCTACTGAAATCGGTCGATTCAGTAAGGTTTTGTCGATTGAAATAATCACTAGTAGGTTGTCCAGGGAAGGTGTCAACGAGAGCTTTTGATAACATCCTCATTGAGAACATTATCAGCACAGAAGATACCAGTGTAGATACCAATCATGTCTTCGCTATTTGTTTCACATAAGAGAGCGAGAAGATTTTTTTTTATGCTAGAAGACGTATACCCCATGATGCCAAGGCCCACACTCACCAAAGATGCCACACCCATTTACAACAACCAGAGTTTAAAATAAAGTCCATGCACACAGATGAAAATAGCAGAGAAACAGAGGTTTCTTGAGAGAGCATTCAACATACCAAAAAGTATCGCATACTAACTAGTGGATCAACATGATCGCATGTGCCCAAGCTTCCATACGACAACATGGTCGCATACAAATCACATGTAAGAAGCCACACATAAACCACCCAAACAAAAGACAAGTACGAGTCCCCATGCGTAAAAAGCCAAGAAGCTAAGGCCATTGTGATTCTACAAAAATGTAGCCAGACGCCAAAATACTATGGTCGAATACTAACCTCCACGCACATTGATTTTCCAGTTGGCAAAATGTCGGAAGGAGAGTGAACTATGGTGGATGAGTCGCGCATGCAGGTTTAAGAAAGTGTAGGACCCATGAGTAGACTACCAAGATTTCAATTGCTTACACTCCAACACACATGTTGAAATTGAAGGGCATTTCGGTCCAAGAAAATCACAATTGTAGCATGACACCAAGTGTCATAGCTCCTCAAAAGAACACCTTTTACTCTCATAGGGACTGTAGGCATGTAGCAACTTTTCATCCTACGTAGAAGGCCATACCGTGTGCATGTAGCATGAAATGCACCCCTTCAGCTTCCAATTGTTTTTAGGGTAGCTATCCTGGTTTGACTTTCCAGGTGGGGTCGGTATTTTATGTTATCAAGGGTTCATGCGCAGGTTGTTACATGTGGTTCATGTAACTGGTTATTATTTTTTCATACGACTGTCTTCTCAAAATATGAACATGGTCAGGCCCGCATCTGTGATTGAACACCCATTGGGCTCGTTGTGGGCTTGTGGTTGTAACGAATGGATAGGAAAACTTGGTTGAGTTTGGCAGGTGGGTTCCCGGCTTGGTTAGGCCTGATGTAGGCAAAATTAGTTTGTTGAGGCCTCTGTTTGAGTCGATTGGGATGGTAATACTTCGCCGAGCTACACTAGTTACAACTTGATGTTGGTTTAAAAGTCTATCTGGTATTCTCATTCGGTTGTTTTGTGAGTTACTTGGGTAGCCTGGACTAGGCTTTCGAGTGTAGGCTGGGACGTGCGTAGAGGAAACGACACTTGTTTGTTTGGTATAAGCTACTTTTCGGTTGTTGAGCTGACCAATATCATCTTGAGCTGGTCCAACTATTTGGACTAGCTTTTATTTTTATTTTATTTTTTGGGCTGTAATGTGGTCACAAATACCTATAGCTTTGGGCCTGCAAGGTGGTCACAAATACCTATAACTAGTTTGGTTTTTGTTTCTTTGTTCGAGATGGGTGTTGCGCTCGTGGACTTTGGGTTTGTTCATGGGCTGATAATTCTTTAATAAGGATTGTATATTGCCCAATGCTCAAAACACCCTCCAATCCCCATCAAGCTTCACGGGACCGTTGAAGAAAAATCCACTCGATAAAAGGATCCTCACAAGCGATAAAATGGAGATAAAATGAGGCAAGCTACCTCATGCTGAAAAAAGTTTCAACTCGTCGTGTGGCGGAAGAAATTTATTCAGCTGCCATACAATCCAAATTATGGATTATCGTTTGCTTTATCAGTGAATGCCTCCAATGTTGGATCAAAGGGTAGGATGATTGGGGAGGTCTGGATTTCCTCATCGTTGGGAGGTAGTGGAGAGTGCATACATATCAGGAATCATCTAAGAGTTCCAAGGCCTAATGGCGATATTATTTGGATCTCAAAATATCTGTTGGCCTAGTTCATGATTATTTTTATATTGATTCAACGTTGCACGGGCGAGACCCTTGAAGCACTTGAGCAAGATCTCAGCTGGGGAGTGGAGTTGCTAAGAACGGGCTCATGTACCCAACTGGTCCTGGGTATAAACTGATTTGAGTCTACAGTGGACCCGATGAAGGTCCAAAGATAGTCCTCATTCTATTATTTCTGATGAAGGTACATGTGAACATATCCCCCACCGACCTGTTGGAGGTCAGGATCACCCCTATACTACGGGTCAAAGGACCAAAGGAGTCAACGTGTCATTTGGGGCTCATCCCATAGAATAAGGCTCGTATGATATGACATTATAAATGTGTGAAAACTATTTGGCACGATAGAAATTACCTCATTCGGCAGTTAACATATATGTAGTGTCGAATGTGATAAGTGTCTAGTCTCAGACGTGTAGTGTCAATTGTGATCCTTGTCAAGTTTCAAGCCACATATTGTATGTTGATCGAGACATCCTCATCAAGTCTCAATCATACTTATGTCGATTGAGACATCTCTAACAAGTCTTATCTCGTACTAATGCAGTCTGGGAGACTCACAAAAGGTGGCAAGTCATATCTGATAGTGTCGGCTGGGATGTCCATATTGAGTCTTCATTTGAGTATAGTCCATTGGGACATCATTCTCATGTCAAGTCATCGCTCCATCTGCCTTTGGAGTCTCGTACTGAAGCTTCGCGTGGCTGAGTTTTTTTTCTTAAAATTGATGGTCGTTCGTGGAGTATTGCCAACTGGTGGCCAAGTGATCTTGTGTCTGCTCACTGCTTGAAGATATGGTAATGCTTGCAAGTTCTGGTAGGCTGAATGAAAGTTTTGTTTGCTATAAATCGCTAGGGCACTGTAGACGCTGATTTTCGCCCGAGGTCCATAATTGAGATTTCGTCGAGAGGGGCACTAGCGATCCTGCAAAACAGAGGTAGAATGAGCGGGAGTTCTGCCCACCGGTGTGGTGGGTTCCGGGGGCACTCCGACGCTCAAATCAGTATGGGATATGAGCTATAAACACAGTTTGATGAAGAACAAGGGCTGATATTACCTTGATCCCCGTGGTCAGCCATGGGGGCGGTAAGTGGGAGCTACCATGAGCTATGAAGAGAGTAGTATTGGGCTATGAGTATGAGAGCTTCAGCCCCCCCATTCCTTGTAGACTTCGGTTCCTTTTTTAAGTTCTTTCAGGTAAGACTCATAAATATGTTTAGTAGACATACGTTTTGTGTGTTGGTAACTGTCACATCATAAAGGTGAATTATGGGCAGTCATGAAGATTGAAAACAGTTGGGTTATAAATGGTGTTTATGTATCTGAGTGTTAAATGGGCTAACATATGGTGGGTCCTTGGATCTGTACTGGTGTGGGCATGCGAATCTTTGGGCCGATATACACTAAATCCGAGCTTCCTAAGAGAGTGAATCTGTGATGGCAACTTAGGCCTGAAGTAAAAGGTCGAAATTCCCATTGGGCTAAATTTGGCCCATACAACTGCTGGATCATGCGTCTAACTGCTGAGTTCTACGTGAAAACTGCCAGATCATGGGTGGTTACGGCCTAACCGCTAGGTCGTGGGATCAACTATAACGCATGGTAATCGTCCTGACCGCTTTTTTCGTCGTCCTGATTGCAAATTATCATATGGTACGGTACCTGTTCACCCTAACTGTTTTTCGTCCCTCATTGACCTGTTAGTCCTAGGGCAATTTTCTTCTACCAATAATTGTCCCCCAAATTCACGTTGATTGAGTTAGGAAGTGAAATCAATGTGAATTTCTCAATTTGGATAAAGTTAGGGTGGTATCTATTGGCCGCATACTGGCGTCGGCCTGCAGGTCTTCGCACTATTGTCCTTTTTGTGGCTTGGCTTCAGCAATTGCTTGAGATTTTTTAGCGTCAATCTCAATTCCCCACTGGTGGACTAGAAAGGCCAAAAATTTTCCTGGGCCTCTAGTTCCTTACTGATGTAAGTGATGCATCTGTCATCCTCACTTCCCAGGTTTACCTCGTCCATAACGTCTTGTACCCTCGTAATCTTTGCCTTATGCCGCCCATTCAGAGTGTACTCTTCTTTCTCCTTTGGTTGTTTACTCTTGTGATTTCCTTCCATCAAACAATCCACCATGCATGCCTCTTTTATTATATCTTATGTCTGATGTGTTAATAATTTATCTCTCAAGGCCGAAATTACGGCCTGAGCCTCAGCTTCATTTTCTCGTTCCGTTACATAGGCCATTAAGCTGGTCCTGGTAGCCGTAAGCGCGACTTGTCCTTTACTCTGTTTGTTCTTCTCCATTTGAATTGCTAATTTCATAGCCATGCTTCGGCCCCTCGAAGGCCACTATAGTCGGCCTTGTTTGAGCGAACAAGTCATTTAATAGATCTGTGGGATACATCTCGTCATTTTGGGCCACTATGGCCAAATTTCCTGCTTCATTCATCACCTTAGTTGGCCCGTAATTTCTTTCATACATGAAGTATTCGGCCGAATTTGTCTCTGCTTTAAAGGGCTTGTTATCGGCGTGTACTATTTCTACTTCGTCTTTCTGATTCCAAAAAACCAGACATTGATGAATGGACAAAGGAATTCATCGGATGTCGTGGATCCAGTCTCGTCCCAAGAGCATATTATACGTGGTTGGTCTGTCTATGACGAAAAACACTATTGTTTTTGTAGTGCTTCCTACCTGTAAGTCTATTGGGACGACCCATTTGGCTGTCGTTTCCCTTACATTGAAACTTATAAGCACCACCTCTGTAGGGATGAGGTCGTCCTCCGACTTTACTATCGCCCCAGCATCCTAACCAGGATGGCATTGATGGTTGCTCCATTGTTAATTAACACCTTAGTGATGGGTATTCCGTTCGCCTTTGCTTTTAAATACAACGGTCGCATGTGCTTTGTCATTTGTTGTGGTGGTTTTGGAAATATTACTTTCCCTGACATTCCTACCTCCATCATTTGTTCACCGCTGGTGTTTGCCTGAGGTGGCTCTTCCTCCTCGTTCTATCCAGAAGGTTGCAATGTGATCGGTGCACCACGAGAGACATTATTGATGAACATCCTCCGTTTTTCCTCCATGGTCACAACCCGTCTTACTTTGGATGTTCCGTATAGGACGAGGTATGGAGATCGCCCCAAGTTCTCTCCTAATGTCCTAAATGCAGGATTTCCGGCTTCATATAATTCTACAAGAAGCTGATTTTGTGATATCCATTTCTTTCACGCTTCGGTCCTGATATATATTTCTTCCTCTATATCAGTTAGTTCCTCGTCCGAGGCCTCTCTATCTGTTGTTCTATAAATTCTGTCTCATCACCGTCGTAGACATCTTCGTTATTTCCAGAGATATCATTATTGTCCCCATTAAACTTTTCGGACAACAAGTAATGATTAGCCACAATCGGAGGCATGCTGCCAAACTGAATAACAATAGGGGTTCTCCGTCGTCTGTCTCATCTTGTTTTTGTCGATCGAATTTGGTATGCTCTTTACAGCTTGCATCTATCGCTTCCTTGGCACCACTTTCCTTACTGCTTACCTCTGACTTCTTCTTTGTATGGGCACTATGGTCAGTGGTGACTTTCACTTCACCTTGCTGGGGCATCATATGGCCATAGTTTCTTTGGTGTCGTCTCTATTGTGTCCTTGTCATTTCATCCACGGGAAGGTAGTTCTTCCATAGCCGTTGGAATGAGTACGGTCGATTGTACAAATGCCATATATTGGGCTGATGAATTTTCAGCCTAAACGTCCTTATATTTTGGACGAAGTTTGAATGTTCTCCATAAAACCTTGGTGCGAAGGTTCTTGGCTACCATGCTACTGGCTTTTTCTTCACCGGCCTCTCACAGGTATCTTCCAGTTCTTTCATCCACTTTATATTGTTTTTGCACCATGCACACAAATTTTACGGATCCTTCATTTCTTGGGGTGCTTCAATCCTTTCAAGGGCGCTTGGACGATGACCGTCCTCACCTTCATCTAGGACCAGCTTGAATTTTGGTAGGCTCATTTTGGTGAGGTCCAAGTTGATCATATTTAATTCCATCGGCTTTGGAAAAGGGTTGTCGTCCACTGCCATCTTTTTTTCGAATATTATTCATCCAGACTCTATGGCGTCCTGCAAAAAATTCCGAAAAACAAAGCAATTGTTAGTTGAATAAGACTATACATTATGTCACTTACAATACTTTTTATCACCGATCTGTTCGGTGCTTGGCAGTCGGTGGCGGTCGCTCAACCTAATTTGCTTATCTTTATATAATTGATCGAATATGGCATCGACCTTCGAGATATCGAAAGAGAAGTTCCTACTCTTTTTATCGTTCTCTACTTTGGCCTGGGGTTCAGCCCACGTCTTGCAGACGTACGGCTTCCCTTTAACTAATTCGACCAAACATAAGTCGGCCGATTCGATGTCCACTTCGCCTATTTCATAGTTGATATTCCTGTAATAGGTTTCATTACTAGAATTTTTCATTTGTTCCTCCTTCCTTAATAACCTTTCATATAGCACTACACTAGTGGTGAGTTGGGGGAGATCCCATAATTCATGATCTTGAAATTTCTTTTTTAGATCGAAGATAGCTTTGAACGATTCTCACAAACTATTTTTCTGGCAAAGACACGTAACATTGGCCTCGAGCCGCTTTGAACCTTTGTAAGAATGTCTCAGCCCATTCTCCTGGCAGTTGCATCAATTTTCCAAATCGGCCAAGGCCACTTCAGATTCGGCCTTATAGAATTATGCATGGAACAGCTGTTCCATTTGATGCCAATTTTCCACCGAATTGGGCGGCAGGCTGACATACCAGGAGAAAGCTACTCTTAACAGCGAGTCGTGAAATAACCTTAACTTATAGAAATCGTTCGTCTCCCCACACTGAAGGGTAAACCGCCCTATGTGTTCTATGGTAGATACTGTTGGACAATTGTGACCCATAGCATCACTATTTGTAAAAGACATTGTGGTTTTTGTACAAATTAACCATGTGACAAAGGAAATTGATATTTTTCCATCTTGTAATCTCCCACTTGGCCTATAGCCAATCACTCAAGTATCTAACACTTGAACTAAGTACATGTCGCTCAAACTTTTGCTGAGAAATAGCCTTCGTCAGCGGATCTACAATTTGTCATCTGATGTGACCTTCTAGATCTACACATCGCCACGATGTATGATCTCACAAATCATATGGAAACGCGAAGTACATGCTTGGATCGTTGATGAGACCGCGATTCCCTAGCTTGCGGTATAGCTCCGTTATTGTCACAATACAAAGAAACGGGCTCAGCTGCTAACGGAACTACTCCTAATCCAATTAGGAATTTACGGATCCAAACTGCCTCTTTTGCTGCCTGAGCTGCAACGATATATTTCACTTCTGTTGTTGAATCGGAAACAGTCTCTTACTTGGAAGATTTCCAGCTCACTGCTCCGTTGTTCAAATAAAATATGTACCCAGATTGCGACTTACAGTCGTCTTATCAGTTTGGAAACTTGCATTGGTAAACCCAGTTACCTCAAGTTCTCCATCTCCATAGACTAAGAAAGCATCCTTAGTTCGTCTAAGATACTTAAGGATGTTCTTAACCGCAACCCAGTGACCATCACCTGAATAGGTCTGATAGCGACTACACATGCTCAAAGCATACTAGACATCAGGTCGCGTACATATCATGACGTACATGACCGATCCGACTGCAGAAGCGAACAAGATCTGACTGATGTTGTCTCTCTCATCTTGAGTTTTATGACACATGTCCTTAGGTAGAGTGACGCCATGTGACACTGGCAACAGTCCCCTCTTAGACTGATCCATGTTGAATCTCTTCAACGCATTGTCAATACATGTGCTCTGGGAGAGTCCAAACAGTTTTCTAGATCTATCCCGGTAGATCTTTATTCCTAGAATAGAGGCTACTTCTCCCAGATCTTTCATGGAGAATTTTAATGAAAGCCAAGCTTTCATCGATTGTAGCATGGGAATGTCATTTCCAGTAAATAATACATCATCAATATAAAGGACAATGAATGTCAGTGCGCTCCCACTAACCTTCTTATATACACAAGGATCATCCTCGTTTTGAACGAAATCATATTCTTTTATGATCTCATCAAAACGTTGGTTCCAAGAACACGATGCTTGCTTCAATCCATAAATGGATTGATTTAACTTGCAAATCTTGTTTGTATGTTTTGTTACGACAAAATCGTCAGGCTGTTGCATATAAAAATCCTCCAAAAGGATTTCGTTAAGGAAAACGATTTTGATGTCCATCTGTCATATTTCATAATCGAAATATGCAGCAATAGCAAGCATTATCCGAATGGATTTAATCATGGCAACAGGTGAAAAATTTTCGTCGTAATCAACACCATGTCATTGACGATACCTTTTCGCTATAAGCCTAGCTTTGTACGTTTGTATGTTGCCTTCCATGTCAGTCTTCTTCTTGAAGACCCATTTACAACCAATAGGCTTTACGCCTTCTGGTGCATCAACGAGTGTCCAAACTTGGTTGGTATACATGGAATCCATTTCAGACTTCATGAAATCTTTCCATAAAGCAGAATCGATACCTTATATCGCTTCCTCATATGTAGCCGCCTTGTTTTCCACAATAAGATTAATATCCACATAAGGTGAGATCAGAAACCCATACCTCTAAGGTTATTTTCTGACTCTCTCCGACCCACGCGGTTCTTGTGTATTAGAAGATTGTGGTACAGTCTCATACTTGATGAACTGTTTGTGTTCCGTTAAGAAACCGGTGCCAGGAATAGTATCACTCTAATTTTCATCGAGTTCTACTTTCCTCCCACTTACCACTGCATTTAGGAATTCCTTTTCGAGGAAAACCGCATGTAGAGCAACAAATACCTTGTTCTCTTGTGGGTGGTAGAAGTAATATCTTTTGGTTTCCATAGGATAACCTACAAATAGACACTTATCCGATTTGAGTTCTAGTTTGGTAGCATCCAAAACGTATGCCCAGCAACCCCAAATCTTCAGGAATGAGAAACCTGGTTTCTTTCCTATCCATATTTCATATGGAGTCTGTTGAACAGACTTTGACGGAACCTTATTTAAAATAAGTATTGCATTGTTCAATGCATATCTTCAGAAGGAAATTGGTAGCTCAGTGCGACTCATCATAGACCTTACCATATCCAACAAAGTTCGGTTTCTCCATTCGGACACACCGTTTAATTGAGGTGTTTCGGGAGGAGTCCACTGTGAAAGAATACCATATTCTTTCAAGTAATCGAGAAACTCATTACTCCAGTATTCTCCACCACGGTCTGATCGTAATGTTTTAATATTTTTTCCGGTCTGACCGTAATGTTTTAATATTTTTACCGGTCTGTTTTTCTACTTCGTGTCGAAAATCTTTGAATTTCTCAAAGGTTTTCGACTTGTGTTTCATAATATACACATAACCATAACGCGATGCATCATCCGTAAAGGTTACGAAGTATTCATATCCACCTCTAGCCTGGCTAGACATGGGCCCACATACGTCACTATGAACGAGGGCTAACAGATCGGTGTCACGTGCACCTTTACCGCTAAAAGGTGTTTTAGGCATTTTGCCTAATAAACAAGATTCACAGACGTAATATGAATTTGGATCAAATCCATCCAAGTACCCACTCTTCGAAAGTGTGGATATACGAGCCTTGTTAATGTGTCCCAAACGACAATGTCACATATAAGTTTCATCTTTGTTGCTTAATTTAAAGACCAAAATATAAAGACCATTTTCTACATCAACACTACATATCTCTAAATCATTTCTATAAACAAAACACCTGGTATTTCTGAATACAAAAGTGTACCCATATTGGGCTAAACAAGATACAAAAATAATATTTCTAGTCAAACTAGGTACATAAAAGTAGTCTGATAAAGTAAGTACATGCCTCAAGGGCAGTTCCAAAATGTAGGTCCTAACAGCCAAAATGGCGACTCTAGTCCCATTTCCAACTCGGAGGTCTATCTTTCTTAAAGGCAGTCTTCTGCTAATCTGCAGATCCTGCACATCAGTACATATATGAGTACCACAAAGAGAATCAAAAATCTAATTTTTAAAACTAGAAGTAGACATATTTATTTCAATAACAAACATACCTGAAGCCGGAGACTTGTCCGCCTTCACTTCCTTCATATGCGTCTTGTACTCATGGCAGTCATGCTTTTAGTGACCCCGTTTGCCACACTACAGGCAAACATCTTGGGATTTGTCCTTTGCCTTCCCAGAAGACTTTGATGATTTGGCATTGCCCTTTCTCTTCTTTTTCTTCACACCTCCAGAAGCCTTTGGCCAAACCCTGACACTCTAAGATGTCGAAGCGAAGTACGCCTCACGCTTCTTGCCTTTTAAAAGATATTTTCCACCTCTTTCAGCATTGCCATCAACTCTCCAAGAGTATTTTCTTGGTTCATCATATTGTAGTTCATGATAAACCCGCTCCAGTTGTCAGAAAGAGACTGTAAGATCAAATCTATAGAAGTCTCAGCCTCAAAATTTATGCCTAGTTAACCCAGCTGTTCGATCTTAGTAATTATCTGCGACACATGATGCTCGACAAATGTTCCCTCTGACATGCGAGAGAGAAAGAGCTTCTTTTGCAATTCGTACTTCTACGATCTAAGGTTAGATCAGTGAAGGTCTTTCAACTTCAAAATCATAGTATAGGGATCCGATCCCTTGTTCTGACGATAAAATTGAGGGGTCATTGCAGCGAGCATGACAGATTGAGTAGTTGAGTTATCATCACTATGAGTCTTCCAAAGCTCAAGCTCAACTGACTACTCAACTCCGGGCTTAGGCCCAAGAGGTCTTTCTATCGTATAGAGCAACTTCTCATCCCCCAGGATAATCCTGAGGTTCATATCACAGACAGGAAAGTTCGCACTATTAAAGACATTCTCGCCTATGACAATGTCCCTAATATTAATCTTTCCAGCCATCTTAATTGCAATAGTCTAACTATTCAATTAACGATTTTGGGTACAGTCCAACTGTTACAAGAAAATAATAAAATATTAGTCCAACTAATAAATATATAGAATGATGAAATAATATGAAAATGCGTATTTGATAAGTATTTAAACGAAATTACAAATTCAATACTTGCCTCATATTATTTTTCGGCGAGCCTCTAACCCTCTGTTGAGTACTCGGGAAACCTAGTTTCCTAGTGGGCTAGGATCCCTTTAAATAATACACAACCTTGACTTTGGCCAACAAGTTGTATGATACTTAACTAGGTTGATCTCTAAGATCAATTGGATCTCTAAGATCAATTGGATCTCATCCAATTCCTAGACCTGGTAGGTGGACCTCCAAGTCCGAAACATATATACAATATATATGCCAATATATCTAATATATTTCCTAACTTTTTCCTCTGAATCAACTAAGCCTTGGTTTTGGCTCAACAAGCTTAATGATTCCAGTTAAGCGGGACCCATTGAAAATGGCAAAAGCTTCGTAATCCATGTCGATGAACAAGAAGTGACATTGACTTTGGCCAACAAGTCACAACTTACCCAAGACATGCGATATGGAACAAAGCTTTCGTGGTTCAAACACATCCGCGATGGACATTGATCTTGACTTTGGCCAACAAACCAATGCCAATCTTGGATCTTGAGGAGAACCACTCAATGGAAGGAAATCATTTAATATTGTATTGAGGGTTTTTCCCGTAAATTGGCAACCAATTTATTATCTTTGATTAGGTCTCATCATATACCCTTAAGCATGCATTCTAAAAGCATAATAAGGCACGAAATAAATAATAATGATATGCAGATGGATATTCAACAAATTGTTCCTAGAACAAATCCCTCTTTTTCCTCTCCCCGGCTAGCACTATTCTAATTACTTCTACCCAATTAAATAATACAATAAAGAAACTTCATTTACATTGAGGGGAATTGGTGAGAAGAGAAGTACAAAGTGTCAAGAGATAAAAGGATGGACACGCAGGTCCAATTTAATAAATTATAAATTTATTAAAAATAATTTCCAAAATTGCCCTCACCCTTCTAATATCCACCTGATATACATTATTCATACAATAAATCTATGTATTCACACAAAGCATGTTATTCAATCAATCTAATTCAATTAATTAATCTTTGAATTAATGATCATCCAATGTTCAAACAACGATTTGATTTGCGCGAGTCTAACTCGTTTAAGAATAAATACTCAAAGTGCGTATTCTTGAATTATATCGAACTACAATTTTAAATCCAATCTAATTTGTATCCAATACTAATTCATATTTAATTCAAAATTGAATAATTACACTTATATTTGTGCCTTTTAGACTTAGATTCTAAATCCAATCTAAATGGGTCTCAAAGGCCCAATTAACATCCAATGTCAATTTAATTAAAGTCTAATGGGCTTTTAATTAATTCTTAAGGCATGGACTTTGGCAACCAAAGCCCAACAAGGAATCACCCTTTGCCATAAAATTAATTTTGGCCCATTAGACCCAATTAAATAGTTAAAGGCCCAATTATTATATTTGGATTTTATGAAATGACATTAGGCCCAATTTGGATCTAATCCAATTGTCCTAAACCAAGCTTGGCCCAACCAAGCCCATTAAGCCCAAATACAATAATATTAGCCCAATTCAAAATTGAAGACTAATTTTAATTAATACAAAATTCTAAATTTCACATTAATTTTTAATTAAAGTGTATTAGCCACAATTAATTAGTTAAATTAATATTTCCAAAATACCAATTTATCTAATTAATCATGCTTTAATTTATCAACTCATATCCAACACAAATTGAAGTAAAATCAATCTATATCATGCTTCTCAAGTCACGACAATATGGCACAAGATTTCAATAAATTTGATTTCAATCCAATTAAATCAACAATTAATATATCTCATGCATTTAAACACATCCAATGGTCTAAAATCAAAAATCACTATTATACTGATAGGGTTCATAGTTTCGGCCAAGCATAAGAAATTAGAGGAAAATTTATCCAATTCATTTTCTCAATTCCTAAGATGCATAAATCTAATTCATCATCATCCAAGCTCAACCAAACAACTAATTTGAAGAAATCATGCTCAAATCATAAAAATCCCAAATTAAAGTATATAAACCTTAAATCCATTGCATGCTTAGAAAAAGGCTCTGATACCATTGTTGGGTTCCTAGAACATGCTAAGGATCTTCTAAGTCATGATTTCATATGGATACTTAAAGAAGTTGCTGAAAAATTTACATTGATCAATTTCGTTGGATGTTGAAAGTTCAAAACTTTTTGATGAAGAAGAAGAGCTCCAAGCCTATTCTTTGTGTTCCAAACTCAAGGATTGGTTTCCCTACCTATTCTTTGTGTTTCAAACTCAAGGATTGGATTCCCTAACACCTTAAAAGACTCCTTGAATGTGCTAGCAAGAAGAAATTTTGAAGCAAAATTTCAAAGCAAGAGGGAAAGGTTCACGGTAATGGTGAGAGAGAGAGAGAGATTTTTGTGTTGTGTAATTGATTTCCAAAATTCAATTACCATTTACCAAAAATCAAGTTGGTAAAATGTCATTCCAAAAATGACAAAGAGTGCTGGACTTTAGTTGAGTGAAAAACAAGCAAGCTTAGATTTACACTTAATCTTTAACCACTTCCATCACTAGTCAAACAAGTGATGTAAGTCAAGTGGGTACCACCATTTATAAATTTCAAATTTAAGTCGAAAAATCCGACACGCGACTTCGTTCGGGCTTCGATTCATTCAATTCCGAATTAACGAATTTGCCGTTGCAACATAATTAAATAATTAAGCCTTGTAAATTTATCAATAAAGTCGCTTACGAATTAATTCTAAATTAATTTGTTCATCCGAATTAAAATCCAATTCTAATTCCGCGTTGAAATCTAATTTCAATTAATATATCGAATATATTATTTAATCGATTAATTCCAAATTAATCGTTCTCTCTCTTCGATTTGAATTTTATCCCAGATAAATTCTTGACGTAATTAGTCCCAGATTAATATTCTCTCTCTCATAATTAATCCCAGATTAATTCTGTTCGAGTCAAACGTCATCGGTGAATATTTGGAAAGCGACTCATGAGATTCTTGGATATGTTGGCAGTAAATCCGATCATCGGACTATTCGAATACGTGCATACCCCGTACCACGTTCTTACTGATTTACAAGACATAGTTGGCTTCTAGCAAAGCACCGTGCCTAACCAATTCTCCAGAAATATTCTTTTAAGGAATACATAATCTATACTAGGTGTAGTATACCTTATTGCGTATTACGATCCAGTATCGGATGTCACATGCTAGGCCTGGGGCTGGATTTATGTCTGCCTCGTACGAAGCATATATCGGATCACTAGAAACTAGTCTCTTTAATCGGATAATCATTACCTTGTCATATTATCTCGATAGTTGTAACATATTAGAGCACTAGTTCAGTATCCCTGCGTGATCATCATCTCCATATGACTGAAGTGATACTTCCATTTTGACATCACACCCAATGCATTACGATTCTCAATAAACCCAGAAGAGGCGTACACAGAACCTGTTAAAGTCCCGGACGACCAAAACCAAAGCGTACTGATTTTCACAAGTATTAGCGATGCAAGTCTCAGGTTAAGACCAAATACACCTACCATGATTCAGATTCCCATAGACACATAGTCATACTACCAATGAGATTCCGAGGGGTCTATCCAGAGCGAAGCTGTTTCCGTACCATCGGCAAACACAACCTCCTATCACACTTGCATAAGTATCCAGTACTTAAATATATGAGAACTATGCCGTTAAGCTTCAATAACGCGCACAAGTGCAGTACTAGTCTATTTTGCATTATCGATGTCCAGTCTCGATAATACTACTACTAGGGATATTTAATGATTAAACCTTTCGTGGATTGATAATGTCTCATATCTTATTAATCCGGAACTAATCATAAGGACTTTTATCATTTGTATATTCAAGTAATCTAATTACAAAATGATAAAATAGAAATTTCCTTTGTCACATAGTTAATTTGTACAAAAACCACAATGTCTTTTACAAATAGTGATGCTATGGGTCACAATTGTCCAACAGCAACTTCCCCAGACCCTATAAATAGAGAAAATTCTAGTATTTTATAGTTTCTAGGCCACGAATACGCAACATCAATCCAATCTGGATATGGCTTTTGATATCTCGGCCGAATCGGCCTCACCCCTAGACCGAATTGATTCTGAAGAATCTCAGTCATCTGTTCTCTTAACATATCATTGTCATTGAATGGCATCGCTACGGGTGGTGGTTGTGGTCCTCTCACAAATGGGGCATAGTCGTGACTTTGCCCTTGTGAACCTTGGGGACTTGGGGCAACACTACTTCATGTTGTACCATGTTTGGCCCTAAGTGTGGGCCATTGCCCCAATGACTTATTCCTCCTCTGGGTATCGTAGGGGCAGTAACCCCTTACGAAGGAACATTATTTGGACCACCCTCATGACTGCTTAGTGCAGGAGGAGGTGTAGTCCACGGTAGGGATGTCCCTTCGTTTACACATTTGGCCATCAACTCATTCAATGAGCTTAAGTGTTTGACCATATTTTCGTAGTGCGAGTTACTAGCTCAAGTAAACTTATCTATGATGTGAGCATTTTGAAGCCTGACCTATTCGACAACATCCTGAGTGAACTTGCCGAACAAGGCGCGAATCGCGTTAGGGCTGAACTCTCGCATAGTGTCATATCGGCTAGCTTCCACTAGACTCTCGAAATGGCCTATTACAATTGGAACATAGGGCTGGTTGGTTTGCTCCAATCGCCATTCCTCTGTACTTGAGCCAGTCTGAGTGTTTCTTTTCGGAGGCATTTTCACTTTTTATACCAATCCTCCCACTGTGGTCGCCAAAAACTGTTTGCGTAATTTTTCGTCAAAGAGCGTGTAAGGTTCAAACCTCCTGAGGTAAAGTCCCAGCAAGAGGTGTTTGATTAAGTGAATAAGCCTCCAAGGGACACGATCACACAAGTTACAGTCTATGGATTACAAAGATACGAAAATGAAAATAAAATGCTCATAATGAGTCGTCATTTGTTCTTTTTTTTTTTTCCTTCTTCCCACGCTTGAGCTGTTTATAGTGAGTCTCTGTTAACCGTTTGAACGGTTTCACTTTTCTTAGTCCACGACCTCCCACGTCTCATACTTGCAACCGCTGGATCATAAGTCTAGTTGCTGAGTTCTTGTAACTGCTGGATCATGCGTCTAACTGCTGAGTTCTGCGTGAAAAATGCCAGATCATGGTGGTTACGGCCTAACTGTTAGGTCGTGGGATCAATCGTAATGCATGGCAATCGTCCTGACTGCTTTTCCTTTCGTCGTCCTGATTACAAATCGTCCTATGGTGTGGTACCTGTTCGCCCTAACTGCTTTTCACCCATCATTGACCCGTTTGTCATAGGGCGATTTTCTTCTGCCAACAGTAACATAACACAAGTATCTACTAAAAAAATATTGTTTCTTGTTTGGCTCTCCATTTAAACTAGAAGGAAGATTAATTTTAAACAGTAAACAAGAAAAATTAATTGGAACGAGATACAAGTCTTTAGTAAAAGGTTCCCAAGAGATCCTCACCGTCTTCCAAGTGGACCTGTTGCTCCAGTGTTAGCAAATCGCTGTAGTGATTTCATGCAACTTGCCTGCAACAATGTTAATTGAGCAGACAATGAGGTTGCTTCAGTTTGTAATCTCAGCTATGTATATCGCGTCTTCCTTTCCTTTGACCTTGCAGCTGACTGCCTTTTAGCCCAGATTAGAAAATACATCAAACAAAATAAAGTTTGCGGTGTCCATATGAAACACACAACATCTAAATTAGCACTGTGTTTCTTTTGGCCCTTATGAAATACTGAATTATTATAAATAGAGAACAGCTACAAGAAAGATAACAACAATATTCACAAGAGATAGAGATATATTGATAGGTACAGATGTTGTTAAGGCATATATAGGAAGTGTAACAAAAATGATACGTGAAGTTTTCCATGCAGAAAAAGGTACTGGGCATTTGGTTATGCCCAGTATCTTCAAGTTCAACTAATAATATGTACGAGGAGCAATTGTTCATATCTCAAATAAATAATAACTTTCCATTCATGGGTTAACCCACGAGAAACTACCAATAAGATTAAAGAAAAGAATTCACATGACAAAACACATTTTAAAGAGAGATCAGCAGACATAATTAGAAAAAAAAAAAAAAATTTGGAAATTTGCATCCCAATATGATAGATGTAACACCAACATGTATTTCATGCTTGGACATGTAATTAAATATTGAGTTAATTTTGAGTTAATGACAAAACAAATATTAGTCAAAGGATTTGTCAAAGTTAAGTGCAAGCTCAGCAAGCTTAGCAGCAGACATAGCTTTGTTATCTGCAGAAGGCGGCTCTTGTGAACCTGCCATGAGCATTTCAATGCCATGACAAAATGCATTGAACTTATCCATTTAATAGGTTTATTATGTTAGTAATTTATTATTTAAATTAATAAATTATTAACATAGAAACATATTATAATATAATTTAGCAAGAAACATATTAATTTATTTTAATTAACTAATATTTTAATTTATTATTATTAAATTATACAATTAAAATAAAGAAACCGATTATGATAAGAAAACATTAAAATAACAAAAACACAAGTGGCACTTAATCTCTACAATTAATTATTTATTATTAAATTATAAAATTAAAATATTTTTACAATTAATTTGATATTAATTTTTGAATAATTTTGTAAGTAATTTGGCAAAGGATATATGTGCATATAATCTTTACAATTAATTTTTTTTCTACCTATTATAATAAGAAGATATAGTATAATTTTCTATTAAAATAAAAAAAAATATGTGACACATAATCTCTATAATTAATTTTTTACTACCTATTATAATAAGAAGATATAGTATAATATTCTATTAAAATAAAAAAAAATATGTGACATCTGATCTCTACAATTAATATTTTTTTATTAAATTATAATAATAATAAATTATTAAAATAAAAAACCTATTACAATATAAAAATATAATCTTCTATTAAAATAAGAAACCTAAATAGTAGTCGCCCACAAAACCTAGTCAATTTTTTAAATTTCGGGTCTTATTATTTGTTATTTATTTTGAAATATTTTTATAAGTTTTTTATTTCATGAATTTTTAATTATTTACTGTACTTCAGAATGTAAACTCTAACTATTAGCTATTGCACAATGAATTAGAGATATTATTTAAGAATTGAAAGACAAACGAATGAGATATAAATATTTCATATAAATTAATCAATTGTCTTATTTAAACTATAAAATCGACACGATCTAGAATATTTACAAGAACAATACCTAAAATATATGCGCAACCCGCACAAAGTAAAGACCATATATATACTAATATATAATAAATAATGTTAAACCAGTGACATGGCACGTAAACGGATTTTCTAGGCATGATTGATAAATACATTGGATAAGAATTGGCACAAACTTGCCACGACATAACAACTCATATTATTATTTTTACTACTATTAAATTAATGTTACATAGCCTATATTTTGTCTCAAAATTAAATAAATGCAATGGAGTATAATGTCTACCATTAACTTTTTTTCTTTTTCTTTTTTTCTTTTTTTCTTTTTTTTTTTTGTTTATATTAAGGAAAAGAAAAATTTCCTTTTGAATCTGAGTTATTGATTTCCATAAAAAATTTATGATTATAAGGACTTAATTAAAATAAATTTAACATCTTATATCTTAACCAAAAAAACAAAATTTAAAGACTTGGATGATAAGAACTCATTGGAATGTTGGATGTCACATCTCAATTTACAAGTCATATCATGATTCATAATTGAACTGTCTATTCTTACATGCATGCCCATATATAATGTATATGAAATACATGAAGCATACTTATTACAACATTATCTACACATGAAAATCATGCGTTATGGCTGCCTAATGTGATCAATAATTAAAAATTGTACATTTATTAAAAAAAATTAATCATTTTATACTTATAGCTAGTTTCATTAATCCTTTTGCACGTTTGTGAAATAATAATTAAATTTATGTTTTATATATTTTTATTTTTATTTTTATTTCTTATATATGTGAAATAATACTTTGACTGCATAATTAGAAAAATGGACGTGATATTTGGATTTTAGAGGGCAGAAACTTGAAATTGTGTTTTAACGGTGTACAATTTCGAAAATTTCAACTTTGTAAAATTTTCATATTTGAGCCATAATTTTTTACTCTGATATCAGATTGAGGCAATTTCAGTTCCAGATGAAAGAAGACTCAAATATCTACAATTTTGATATGAACAAGATTTTCTAGTTCTGAGGTTTTTAAAGTCGAAATTAATAAAGAAGACAACATGCGTTGCATGTAATTTTAAATATTAGAAAATAAATAAATAAATAAAAGTTGAAATATCACAATCCACCTTAAACATGTAAGTCATGTGTTGCATGAAACTTAAATTATGAATATTGGGAAAATCATGAACTATAAGTCTTTTAGCACAAGCTGTAAATAGGGGTGTTTGCGATGCGGTTCGAGTCGGTTTTTTCGTTTTTTACTTCAAACCGAGCGGGTTGATGGTTTGGGAAATTAGAAACCGAAATCGTAAATTTGATAAGGAAAATCGCGGCAGTTCGGGTTGGTGGTTTAACGGATCGGCGGTTTGGATTATAAATTTTTAAAAGAAAATTTTATAGTTTTCACATTATAATTGAAGAGAAAAAATACATAATTTTCATTTATATATTGCATATCGCCATACGCTCATTAAATATTTTAAATTTCATGGTTAAAGAATAAGAAAAATATAAAATAATATCTAATTTGAATGCGGGTCGGTGGTTTATGCGGTTTGGGTCGCGATTCAAGTCAAAATTTACGATTTGGGAGGTTCGCGGTTTGACGTGGGTCAAAACCGTGCACCGATCTGAAATTTGTGGTTCGGTTCGGTGCGGTTCGAAATCATTTTTAATATTTTTTCAAACCACGCGGTTCGGTTTCGTTCGATGCGGTTCGCGGTTTGACCCGAAATCGTGACCACCCCTAGCTGTAAACATGAAATATAAGATGTAAATTGTGAGATATGAACACGTAATCATAAACTAAAGATTGGACATCTGAGCTGTAAACATGTAAAACATGAACTGAAATCGTACAAACCATGAATCTGAAAACATGTTACGTGAAAACATAAGTTCACTACTACAATAATAGGAGTAGCCAACACTTTAAAAGAAATCAGTTTACCAATTAATCGATTTGGTAAGTAAAAAATATCAATTTTATTTTAAACTGTTTTCTTTTGCAATAGAATTTAAATCATTATTAAATACAATCAGTTTTAACAACGGTTTTAGTTTATAAACGATGTCTTTATCTAATAGGAAATAAATCACATATTAATAATTGTTGTCTTTACCTAGTATGAAAGAAATCTCATAATTAAAAAAAGTTGTCTTTAAATCTAATAGGAAAGAGATCACATATTAAATATTAAAAAGAAACATGGGATACATGACTGAAAATGATAATTCATGACACTTGACTGTAAATCATGACAATTAAAACACAAATCATGAACTGACATATAAATTGTAAAATCATGACATATAAAAACTTAAATTGTAAATTTAACATGTGTAACATAATTGTAAACTGTAGAATGCATGGAAAGTGAACTTAGAACCATCAAATTTGCATGATAACCTTGGAAGCATTTGAAGGAAAAGTGGCGTGAAGAAAAGCTCTTTCCAATTTCGTTTTTGATGTTGAAAGAGATGAAGGAATAGTACTCTTCATATAGGCAAAAGAGGGGATGATTTATTAATAGAATAATACAAAAAATCAGAAAAATATGATAATTTTTAGAGTAATCACGAATTCTATTGTTCATGCGACTTTGACTTGAATTTTTGACCTAGTTCGGGTCTGATTTTGGAAAAATATTCAACAAGAAATGTATAGGTCTTGATCTCAGTTTTCCAAAGATATAAAAATTTAAGAAAATTAAAGATCATATAAAAATTTATGATTAAAATACGGAAAGTTACATCTTAACTCAGATGAATAGTAAAAGTGTGAAACTGAAAATTTATTCAAGACCTCCGGACAAGATTTCTAAGATGTAAAACCTATTTATATGTTATTTTATGAGTTTTGGGATGTTATGCATAATGATTCACTGTACCGGATAAGACCGGTCTGACTGAGGTGTTATATATAATCTGGAAATTATATTTGAAACTAAAAATTATATGAAATCATAATATATTTCATAATGAAAAAATGTTTGACATAGAATGTATTGAGAATTTAAATTATAACATAAGATGTTTAAAATATCATTACAATAATCAAATACAAACAACAGAATTTTATTAAATAGATTTTGCATATTCTTGTCAAAAAGTAGAATGAAATTGCGTATTTGTCACCGCCACTCACCTAATGATCAAAAACAAGCTTTATATCATTAACAACTATTAATAATAAAGTGAGGTGCAATCATCACTAAACAATTGCTAGGGTTTCCGTGTTTAAATAGTTGGGTATGTTTGAAATTTTTATTTTTTAATGAAGTGTAGTCCAATGATATTTCATTTGAGTATAAACATTTGACTCAAAGAGGCCATGATTTCAAATCTTGCTGGATACATATAGTTGATTTATTTATTTTTTCCTAATATCTTAATATCAATGACTTACTAACACTATATATATTGATACCACGGTATTAATAATCGTTAATATTTTTATGAAGAATACAAAAAATGATAATTTTATCTAACATTGCTGACATGGTTTGAAAAGTGTCAGTAAATTCCATTTTTGACATAGTGAATGCGCAATTCCATTTTTGACCCAGCATCAACCTCTCAAATTCAGCCTTCTTTAAACAACTTGATGAGATAATTGTAATTCCAGTGAAAACTTGGGTTTCTTTCTCTTAAAATATTTACCCCAATCTAGTTTATTGTTACTTCAAAGTTTTCATGTTTTTGTTGTTGTGATTCTCTGATTACTGAAAAGTATTTATAAGGAAAAATAAATATTCTTTATTACTATTTTATAGAATTTACAAGTATATTATAAAAACTCCACTCTCTAAGCTCTCTTACTTGGAGCTTCTAATTGGAGATGATTTTAGCTATCCAAAGTTCCTATTTATAGCCAATTCATGGCCTCAAATTGTCAAAAAAATGATAAATTCCACCTAAAGTTTTTCTAGTGTTTTGCACCATTGTCAAAAGGCGGTGATGGTTGTTCCACCAAACTTTGACAATGGTGGTGCCTTTTTTACAATATTTGCAATGGTGGTTTGCAGTTGGACACTTCAAAACTGCCTAAGTTCCTTAGATATATGTGCAACGGCTAAATAGTCGAATACTCTTAGGTGAGAGTATGAGAGATTCTTGTCAGACTACACTTTCTCCGGAATCTCAAAATTCAACGGTACAGATATTGGTGATATGTTGATTAGGTAATAGGTGATACAAACAACTTCTCCTAGAATAACTTCGGCAGCTTAGTCATACTGATCATGCTTCTGGCTTTCTTCATAATGGTGCAGTTCATTCTTTCAGTTACATCATTATGTTGAAGGGTGTGTGGACCATGTCTCTCATGTCGAATGTTGAATATCGTGTCTCCTACAGTAGGCATCGAACTCTCTGGAACTTACTTGCATGCGAAGGCACTTCAGTTTATTTCATGTTTCACGCTCTACCATGGCATGGAACAGCTTGAACTGATCCAGAACCTGATCATTTATCTTCAGAAAATACACTCAACTTTTCGAGAAACATCATCAATGAAAGTCAGAAACACTTGTTCTCGCCCAGTAAATCAACCTCCAAGAGACTACAAACATCAGAATGCACCAGACTGAGCAACTCTGATATTCTCTTTGAAGAGAATCTAAACGAAACTTTTTTGTTTACCAAACAAACAATTATTGTAAGGACTTAGTGCAGCATCCTTATTAAACTCATTCTTGGTCAAGGTAGATAACTATTTTTCACTCATGTGACCGAGACTCTCGTTCAATAGATTTTGATAAGCCTTTTTTCAGCTACATTATGTCTGTCTGCATAAATCTTCACATGAATTTTGAATTATGTGCCGAAAATATATTATCGAGCGACAACCATAACACCTTTTGTCAGTCTCTATGTGTCATTACTGAAATGACTGTCATACCCTTATTTATCAAGTGTTATTCCTGAGAGTACATTCAGCCGAAGTTCTGGAATATGTAGGATATCCTTAAAAGTTAATGTATACCTGACATTTGTCTACAAATGAATATCACCAATTCCTATTATCTTAGAGGAACTGATATTTCCTATCTTCACTGAACCAATGTCTGTTGCTTTGTATCTTATGAAGAAATATATGTGAAGACCGACGTGGTATGATGTTGCAGTATCTACCACCCATTCAATATCTTAGATTACGGTATGAAGATATGTCTCTTCCTGCATTGAGCATATGACTACATCTTCATTTTATCACATGTATGCTTTTCCTAAAAACTATTCAATTCAAGGTAAATTCCTCCTTTGATTCTTGCAGCATACACTCTCCATGCGCATCCCTGAATTTTTTTCATTCTTCACTTCATCTTATCAATCCTAAATCTTTTTTTTTTTTTATGGATATAATAATCCTTGAGAACTTCTCTGAAATGGACTATATCCCTGAACTGATCACCAATCTTCAATTTTACTTCTCCAATTAGGTCTATATTTGAATTATCTATCTCCAACAGTATCTGGAAATTAGTGTGTCATTAACAAGTCATGATCTCTCTCATCAATTTCATGGTTGGAAAAATTTACATCATCATCACATTCTAAATCACAGTCCCAAGGCGTGGCTTGGTGGTGTAGGGCTCAGAATCCGACCTTCAGATCCTGGGTTTGAATCCAATGAATACGTTTCTTGTAAGAGTTTGGGACAACCAGAGGTTTTACCTACTTCTTTTAAACTCGGATGGGATGATTTTCCGGCGAGATTTCTAATGAATTCAAAAAAAATAAAAATCACATTCTACATCACGCTCTCCATCAGCATCATCATCAATGGTATTTTGTTCAAGGTCTATTGGTGCTTGATAACCCTAATTAAAACCAAGTTGCCAATTCTTCATTATACATTTATGATCCTTTTCAACTTCTAATTCAGCATCACTCATCAGACAATAATTAAACATCAATATTAATATTAACAATCAAATAATAACACAATACATGTTGTTTGCCCCCATTTAATTATATTTATATACCAGGAGCCTTACAAATAAAACATACATGCATTATCTTTGTCTAATTTAAAACCCATATGCATTTGTTTAATAAGTGTTAAAATTAAAACACACATCCACATTATCAAATCACCCAATATTCTTCATTGTGAACCTTCAGATTACTACAACCAACAAAAATACTAATATATCATCATTATATGTCACTTTCAAAAATTAAGGAGATGTATTTTGTTGTAATTTATGATAATCCCACCTATTTAATCATTTTCTTGTAATTATTATTATTTTATTATTTTGTAATTTATCCCTCCACCACTTTTCCCTATAAATATAGAGGAACACTCTTTATATTTTGGTATCAAACTCATTCATTAAGAATTAATAAGAAAAGCTGGCAGTTTTATAAGGTATTTTTTCTTCTTCTTTTCTTTTATTTTATAACACGTTATCAACACGATCAGCTTTTATTTAAATCTTTTTATAACCAAAAAAGAGAGAGAGAGAGAAAAAGAATCGAATGCCCTTGAAGTGCCTGAAGCCAAAAACTTCAAATTTTTGATGATCAATGAGCTTCAATTATGAAGATCCAGTGACATCAATTGAGTTTTTTTTTTTCTTTTAATCTGCTTCAATTGCATTTGATTACGATGATCCAATGGCGTCATTCAGTTCTTGACTTCAAACATGTAATAAGGCATGTTTTGAGATTTTTTTATTTGGTTGGTGGATCTAATTTTTTTTAGTTGCAACTTGAAGTTTGTAGTGTAAATAAATTAGAACAAGAAGTTCTGAGTTTTCAATATTAAAATTAGAACTCGTAGTTCTAATTTAGAACCTGTAGATCTTAATTTCAATATTAAAATTAGAACATGTAATTCTAATTCAGAACCTGAAGTTCTGAATCTCAATATTATTATTAGAACATGTAGTTCTAATTCAGAACCTGAAGTTCTGAATCTCAATATTAAAATTAGAACTCATAATTCTAATTTACAACCTGAAGTTTTGAATCTCAATATTAAAATTAGAACCCCTAGATCTAATTCAGAACCTGAAGTTCTAAATTTTAATCTTAAAATTATAACTTAGTTTATAATTTACTATGTTATTCTTTTATTTATTATTAGTTTAACAGATTAATTATTTTTATGAGTATGCTCTGTGATAGTCATTAATTTGGATCCTCCACATTAGAAAATAAAAAGTGGATTTCTTTTTAATTTTATAATTTATTTTAATTTATTTCATAAATCTGATTAACTATAAGAGAAAATTAGAACCTGAAGTTCTAAACTCATTAATTAATTATTAGATTCGAACTTGCAGTTCTAAATATGAAAAATAATTATAAAACCCGAAGTTCTATAATTATATTAAAATTAAAGAACCTGAAGTTCTAACCTCCATCAATTAGACATTAGATTAAAACCTACAGATTTAAATCCATATATATATATATATATAAACAAACCCATATGCATTTGTTTAATAAGTATTAAAATTAAAACACACATCCACATTATCAAATCACCCAATATTCCTCATTGTGAACATTAGATTATTACAACCTACAAATACTAATATATCATCATTATATGTCCCTTTCAAAAACTAAGGAGATGTATTTATCATTTATACAAAATTTTAGGGATTTTCCCTATTTTTTATGGTCGAGATACATAGTTATTATTACAAATTAATTTGGTTACTGTGTTCTTACAACGGACTTTGAACAATCAGTAAACCGAACTGGAATGATACAAATAAACCAAAATGGAATGAAACAATTTTCAACAGTGAAACAATGACAACAAGGAAACAGAGAAAAAAAACGAAAATAGTAAATCAGTCACAGCTATGAAGGCAGAATTCCGAGGCTTGTTGATGTGGCAACAATCTCCTTAAAACAAATTCGTCCCCTACCGATTGGTGCAGTAGAACGCGAGACGTCTGTTTCCCAGGATGCAACGGAAAAAGAGGAAATTGGGCACCACCAAATTCGACTGCAACGAACAATCGAAGTGCTTGAACTCTTCTAAAAAGAAAACTGAAAACTTGTTTCTGTATTCAACTTTTTTTAAAACGAAAATACACATGTCTATTAAAAAGAAATTAACATGCCAATTAAATTGAGTTAGTGGGAGACCTTCCATTTGATTTGTAACCACTTAGTTAATTAATAAAATTGAATTAACTGTTATGGAACATCAAAAGCTTGGAAAAAAAATAAAGAGGAGGCTTGCAAAAATTCGCTAGGCCGGGCTCGCACATTTTGGTCCGGCATTCGTGTACGCAGGACACGCGGGTGCACACGAGCCAAGCTTGATTCGGATTTGATTTGCACCCTCCCCCCCCCGCGCACGTAGAGAGAGCCTCTATCCTTACAACTCTTACCCATCTACATATGAGCAATCATATATAAGCATAATATTCCCTCCATAGCTTTCCCATATGGGACAAGCTTACTTTTCTTTATTTTCCAACACCAATGGGTGAACTTTGAGCAACAATTTCTCATTCACCCAAGCACCATTTTAAGCATATGAATATACCATTTCGAAGTACTCACGGAGGAGTATCCAAATCATTTAATAACAACCACTAACACGAAGTGGACCATGCTTAAAATTGAGCCTCAAAATGCTTACTTATAAGCAATTTTCCAACAATCCCCCACATGAATGAAATTGGCGAAAAATGTCGAATAAAATTATTTTATAAAACATTTTATATTTTGACCTAGAAGAGTTCAACGGTTCAACACACCTGCATAGGATAGTAGGCCTCAGCCTTTGAACCTTCCCTTGTGAAAATATATCTCATTTACTGGCTGACAGTGGACGCGATGTCATTGAACTGTACTGCCGTTCATATAAATGGAGAAAATTTATCACACAGATATTTAACCTAACACATCTGAGTTCTCATTATTATGTTCATTTTGGCCATGAACATCAACCTGGTTCTGCAAGAGTTTCTAAGAATTGAGCCCCGTACAATTCCCTTTGAGCAGCCCCACTTCTCTCTCACATAGGTGATTTCTTATTTAAGAGCATCTCGTAATACTCTGCTCGGATTCCCGACGCATAAGAATCATTAAAAGCCTTTGCTTAACCTCAATTCATACAAGCATCACTGTGCATTTCATTCATCACCATAGGAATGGACTAGAGGGTAAACCCCCCCACAGTGAACCAATTATGTCTTTTACGAGTAGGTTGTCCCATTGAACCTAGATCTTGGGATCTCCAGTCAACAAGGTTGGTTTTTCCTTCGTAATAAACATTTATCTAATGGGGTTTAGTCCCATTCCCCTCGATGATTTCACAACCAACTCTCTATTTAACCCTTTGGTTAGCGGATCCGCAATGTTATCCTTTGACTTTACATAGTCAATCGAAATAACTCCAGTAGAGAGTAATTGTCTAACGGTATTGTGTCTACGACGAATATGTCTAGACTTACCATTATACATAATGTTATGTGCCCTTCCAATTGCAGATTGACTATCGCAATGAATGCAAATTGCTGGCACTGGCTTTGGCCAACTTGGAATATCCTCTAGAAAATTTCGAAGCCTTCTTCTGCTTCTTCAGCACACTTGTCTAATGCAATGAATTCTGATTCCATTGTAGATCTGGCTATCACGTCTGTTTGGAGGATTTCCATGATATATAGCTGCACCTGCTAGTGTAAACACATAGCCACTGGTAGACTTTGAGTCTTTCATGTCAGATATCCAATTAGCATCACTGTATCCTTCGACTACAGCTGGATATCTATGATAGTGCAACCCATAATACGAGTAAAACGTAAGTACCTAAGTACTCTCACTATTGCTTTCCAGTGATCAACCCCTGGATTACTCGTATATCTGCTGAGCTTGTTTACTGTACAGGCTATATCAGGTCTTGTACAACTCGATAGATACATCAAACTCCTGATCACTCTAGAGTATTCTACTTGAGATATACCATCTCCCCTATTCTTCGATAGGTGTAGACTCACATCTAAAGGAGTTCTAGCCACAGCAGAATCATCATTGTTGAATTTACCAAGAATCTTGTCCACATAGTGCGACTGATCAAGAATAAGTCCATCAGGACTTCTCGAGACCTTTATTCCCAGAATGACATCTGCTAGACCCATGTCTTTCATGTCAAACTTGGATTTCAGCATATTCTTGGTAGATTTCACCATTTTACATTACATTACTCCCGACAATCATATGTCATCAACGTAGAGACATAAAATAACATAGCCAACTTCTGTCTCTCTGACATAAATGCATTTATCACACTCATTGATTTTGAAACCAATTGCTAACATGGTGTCATCAAACTTTTTATGCCACTGTTTCGGAGCTTGTTTTAATCCATACAAGGATTTAACCAACTTACAGACTTTCTTTTCTTGTCCTAGAGCTATAAAGCCTTCAGGTTGTTCCATGTAAATTTCTTCATCTAAATCTCCATTTAGAAAGGTTGTTTTCACATCCATCTGATGTACCTCAAGATTGCGCAAAGCTGCAATCGCTATTATCATCCTTATGGAATTTATTCTCGTTACAGGAGAATAAGTATCAAAGTAATCAAGACCTTCACGTTGTCTGTAACCTTTAATTACAAGTCTTGCTTTGTATTTGTCAATTGATCCATCTGCCTTCATTTTCTTCTTGAAAATCCACTTGGATCCTAAAGGTTTACATCATGGAGGAAGATCCACTAACTCCCAGGTGTGATTTTGTAAGATGGATTCAATTTCACTATTGATGGCATCTTTCCACAAAGCACCATCAGCTGACCTTACAGCTTCGTTATAGCCTTGAGGATCATTTTCTAGACAAAAATGTCAAAAAATCTAGACCAAATGATTTATCCGTTCTAGCTCTTTTGCTACGTCTTGGTTCAAGTTCAACAATTGTTGATCCTCCGGAACATTTATTTGTTCTCGTCGTCCTGACTATCTTCAATGATAGTCTCATGTACCCGTTTGTGTACATTTGAATTCGAATTAGTTTTACAAGGAAAAACGTATTCGAAAAAGGATGCATTCCTCGACTCCATTATCGTATTCTGTGAATATCTGGTATATTAGACTCATGCACAAGAAATCGATAAGCATTACTGTTATGTGCATATCCTATGAAAATACAATCAACAGTTTTTGGTCCTATCTTCACCTTTTTAGGTGGAGGAATAACTACCTTGGCAAGACACCCCCACACTCGTAGAAATTTGTAGGAAGGTACTCTTCCTTTCCACATCTCATAAGGAGTTTTCCCTGCATCTTTCCGTGGTACCTTATTTAAAAGGTAATTAGCTGATAAAACAGCTTCTCCCCACATATTCTGAGGTAAGCCAGAGCTGATTACATAGCGTTCATCATCTCTTTTAAGGTACGATTCTTCCGTTCTGCAATCCCATTGGATTGAGGTGAATAAGGAGCTGTGGTTTGATGTATGATTCCATTTTGTTCACAAAGTGATTCAAAAGGAAAACATACTCACCACCACGATCACTTCTCAACTCCTTAATTCTTTTGTTCAGTTGATTCTCAACTTCATTCTTATAGAGAACAAATTTCTCTATAGCTTCGTCCTTGCTTTTTATCAAATACACATAGCAAAATCTAGTGCAATCATCAATAAAGGTAATAAAATATTTATTACCGCCTCTCGATTGTATTGAATTAAAATCACATACATCGGTATGAATAAGATCAAGTGGTTCAGAGTTTCTTTCAATACTATGAAAAGATGATCTAGTTAGTTTTGCCTCAACACAAGTATCACACTTATGTTTGTTATCAATTTTAAAATTTGGAATGTGGTTCATGTTAATTAATTTCCGTAATGAATTAAAATTAACATGTCCAAATCTACCATGCCATAGATTAGAGTACTCAACAATATAAGCAGAAGAACTAGCTTTATTGATATTCTTAGGTTTAACAACCATTACATTGAGCTTAAAGAGCCCATCAGTTACATACCCTTTTCCCACATACATCCCATTTTTAGTTAAAACTACTTTATCAGACTCGAACACCATCCGGAATCCATGCTTGTTCAGAAGTGATCCAGACACAAGATTCTTCCATATTTCTGGTACATACAGAACGTTGTTCAAAGTCAACTCTTTCCCAGAGGTCATCTTCAGAATCACCTTGCCTTGACCTTCAATCTCAGATGTTGCTGAATTTTCCCATGTATAATTTTTCCCCATTACCAGTAGGCTCAAATGAAGAAAACATGCTCTTGTCCGAGCACACATGTCGAGTGGCACCAGTATCAATCCACCACTCTTTTGGGTTAGAACCCACCAGATTCACCTCAGAAACCACAGCTGAAAGGTTAATGTCTGAAACATCTTGAGTCATTTTTCCATCACATTAGCCTCTTGATTCTTTTTCTTCTTCGGCAGTCTGCACTCAGAAGACTTGTGACCCATTTTGTCACAGTTGAAGCATCTTCCTTGAAATTTGGATTTTCTTGGAAACTCCTCCTTAGGGCCCATCTTTGACCCTTTGTTTTTAGGGTTCTTGTTCTTATGGCCATGTTCAACAACATTTGCTTTGGCCTCATGAGTTATTCCTCTCTTGTCAGATACTCTGTAATCTTCCTCAATTCTAAGCTTAAGAACCAAGTCTTCAATGCTCATTTCTTTTCGCTTATGCTTTAAATAATTCTTGAAATCTTTCCATCCAGGTGGTAGTTTTTCAATTATCGAGGCTACTTGGAATGTTTCACTTAAAACCATCACCCTCAGCATGAATTTCTGCTAGAATAATTTGCAATTCTTGTACTTGACTTAAGACAATTTTGGAATCAATCATCTTAAAATCTAGGAAACGGCCTACGACAAATTTCTTAGTACCGGCATCCTCAGTTTTATATTTTCGGTCTAAAGATTCCCAAAGCCCTTTTGCTGTTTTCATCCCGGCATACACACTGTACAAGGAATCACTCAGCCCATTTAGCACATAATTCCTACATAGGAATTCAGAATGTTTCCAAGCATCGATTGCACTGATAACTTGGATATCAATCTCACCCTCCACGGGTTCGGGAGCATCTTCCTTTAGAAACTCGCAAGGTTCAATGTGGTCAAGTAGAAAAACATTTTCTGTTGCCACCGTTTAAAATTCTGTCCACTGAATTTTTCAGGTTTTTCTGCAGCAGGATTGACATGGCTCACATGTCCAACAGGTTGTCTAGCCACAGAGGCAGTAACACCTTGGCTAGCCACAGCGGCTGCCATATTAAGCCCAGAGGCTGAAGCAAGTTGGCCAGCCGAGAGGCTGCCACTGCACTTTGGCCAGCCACGGGGGCTGCCACAATATTTTGGCCAGCCGAGGAGGCTGCCATATTCGGATCTACTGTGTTTGGACTGTTTTCCATATCCACAGAGTCGGAATTTGTTTTAAGACTATTACAAATTAATTTGGTTACTGTGTTCTTACAAAGGACTTTGAACAATCAGTAAACCGAACTGGAATGATACAAATAAACCAAAATGGAATGAAACAATTTTCAACAGTGAAACAAATGACAACAAGAAACAGAGAAAAAAACGAAAATAGTAAATCAGTCACAGCTATGAAGGCAGAATTCCGAGGCTTGTTGATGTGGCAACAATCTCCTTAAAACAAATTCGTCCCCTACCGATTGGTGCAGTAGAACGCGAGACGTCTGTTTCCCAGGATGCAACGGAAAAAGAGGAATTGGGCACCACCAAATTCGACTGCAACGAACAATCGAAGTGCTTGAACTCTTCTAAAAAGAAAACTGAAAACTTGTTTCTGTATTCAACTTTTTTTAAAACGAAAATACACATGTCTATTAAAAAGAAATTAACATGCCAATTAAATTGAGTTAGTGGGAGACCTTCCATTTGATTTGTAACCACTTAGTTAATTAATAAAATTGAATTAACTGTTATGGAACATCAAAAGCTTGGAAAAAAAAAATAAAGAGGAGGCTTGCAAAAATTCGCTAGGCCGGGCTCGCACATTTTGGTCCGGCATTCGTGTACGCAGGACACGCGGGTGCACACGAGCCAAGCTTGATTCGGATTTGATTTGCACCCCCCCCCCCCCGCGCACGTAGAGAGAGCCTCTATCCTTACAACTCTTACCCATCTACATATGAGCAATCATATATAAGCATAATATTCCCTCCATAGCTTTCCCATATGAGACAAGCTTACTTTTCTTTATTTTCCAACACCAATGGGTGAACTTTGAGCAACAATTTCTCATTCACCCAAGCACCATTTTAAGCATATGAATATACCATTTCGAAGTACTCACGGAGGAGTATCCAAATCATTTAATAACAACCACTAACACGAAGTGGACCATGCTTAAAATTGAGCCTCAAAATGCTTACTTATAAGCAATTTTCCAACAATCCCCCACATGAATGAATTGGCGAAAAATGTCGAATAAAATTATTTTATAAACCATTTTATTTTGACCTAGAAGAGTTCACGGTTCAACACCTGCATAGGATAGGTAGGCCTCAGCCTTTGAACCTTCCCTTGTGAAAATATATCTCATTTACTGGCTGACAGTGGACGCGATGTCATTGAACTGTACTGCCGTTCATATAAATGGAGAAAATTTATCACACAGATATTTAACCTAACACATCTGAGTTCTCATTATTATGTTCATTTTGGCCATAACATCAACCTGGCTCTGCAAGAGTTTCTAAGAATTGAGCCCCGTATAATTCCCTTTGAAGCGGCCCCACTTCTCTCTCACATAGGTGATTTCTTATTTAAGAGCATCTCGTAATACTCTGCTCGGATTCCCGACGCATAAGAATCATTAAAAGCCTTTGCTTAACCTCAATTCATACAAGCATCACTGTTTCATTTCACCATAGGAATGGACTAGAGGGTAACCCCCCCACAGTGAACCAATTATGTCTTTTACGAATAGGTTGTCCCATTGAACCTAGATCTTGGGATCTCCAGTCAACAAGGTTGGGTTTTCCTTCGTAATAAACATTTATCTAATGGGGTTTAGTCCCATTCCCCTCGATGATTTCACAACCAACTCTCTATTTACATAGTCAATCGAAATAACTCCAGTAGAGAGTAATTGTCTAACGGTATTGTGTCTACGACGAATATGTCTAGACTTACCATTATACATAATGTTATGTGCCCTTCCAATTGCAGATTGACTATCGCAATGAATGCAAATTGCTGGCACTGGCTTTGGCCAACTTGGAATATCCTCTAGAAAATTTCGAAGCCATTCTGCTTCTTCAGCACACTTGTCTAATGCAATGAATTCTGATTCCATTGTAGATCTGGCTATCACGGTCTGTTTGGAGGATTTCCATGATATAGCTGCACCTGCTAGTGTAACACATAGCCACTGGTAGACAAGCTAATATTCCCTCCATAGCTTTCTCATATGGGACAAGCTTACTTTTCTTATTTTCCAACACCAATGGGTGAACTTTGAGCAACAATTTCTCATTCACCCAAGCACCATTTTAAGCATATGAATATACCATTTCGAAGTACTCACGGAGGAGTATCCAAATCATTTAATAACAACCACTAACACGAAGTGGACCATGCTTAAAATTGAGCCTCAAAATGCTTACTTATAAGCAATTTTCCAACAGTTATGTCCCTATTTCAAATGTACACCCAAATCCTCTCTTCTGTACACAAATAATTATAGCTAAAATGGTCTTAGAAGTTATCCTTTGCTTGACGAACGACACGGAAAGCTTCTGAATCTTCCGCTGTGTCTGGAATACGCAACGACTGCCGGATTTGTAGACTTGATGTACGGATTACATGACTTCTCTATCTTTATCGTCTTCGGAATCTAGGTAAACACCCCAAGTAAACATATTATTAAAAGAACAGTAGATAAAGAATGCAACTATCAGACGCAAGAAAGCATGCATGGCTGCGAGAATTAAAATGAATTTAAGAATGTTTATGTAAGCTTGAAGGGAATGAGATTCATCCAGATCCTTGTAGATTAGTGAAATAAACCAAAGAAATCACCAAAATATTTCAATAAATATTAGAGACTCAGAAGAAGACAGGTCCACTCATGATTCATGTGACGAATTCAAGATAATAATACATCCCAACTAAGATAAGAAATCAAAGAAACTGAGATAGAAAGTTCTAGAAGTTACCGTGGGCATGCCCTTGCTGCGAAGATGGGCTACAATGGCCGCATAGGATTGGAGTGCCTCATTATTGGGTTCTATAGACAATGCGAATTTTGAATTACTCTGTACAATGTGCAAAACATAATTAGGGTTCTCGCAGATTTTACTTTTAAAAAACAAAACAAATTGCTGAATGGGAAAAAGAAAAGAATAACAAACCAGCGAATATTCATGACCACAATATACATTTGTTGTTGTGAATAAACACACACGAATAGAGGATAGTTTGAGAGAAAACTCTTCTTTTATATACCCACAAAAGAATTACAAAGCTTCCAATACAAGCTTTATAAAAAACTCTCACCAATCACTCTCACTACACTTTCACACATTTAGGGATACTGAAACAATGGATTTAGGGCTCAATTTATAGTGCCCAAACCGCGTGAACAGTGCCACGCGGTTTGGACACGTTTACAGACAGTGGCCAAGTTGGCCAGCTGCAAAACGGTGAGGCAGCCCTTTTGCAGCTGTCTTCAACAAATCTCCCCCTCGGTGAAGATTTCCTCAAAATCTGAGCCGACCATCAATCATCTAAACCGGATCCTCCAAAGGATCCTCCCCTGGCTGCATCTGTATGACTGCCTACGTACCCTGAGTTGGGATCAAGCCAATCGTAGTTCTCTGTATCTCCCCACTCTGACTATGTGGAGAGTTTTGTCATCCCGGCTATGGCACGACAGATTTCAAGCTTCTCCTTTGGTAAAACCTTCGTGAACATATCGGCACCGTTGTCGTCGGTGTGAATTTTCCTGAGTTCTAATAGTCTTGAGCTCAGGACGTCCCGTATCCAGTGATACCTCACATCGATATGTTTTGACCTCGAATGAAATGTGGAATTTTTACCGAGATAGATAACACTCTGACTATCACAGTAAAAAATGTACTTCTCCTGCTTGAAACCCAATTCTTGGACGAATGACTTCATCCACAGCAATTCATTGCAGCGATAGATTCTGCCTCTGTTGTAGAAAGTGCAACACATCTCTGCAACCTAGACTGCCATGCCACAGCGCCTCCTGAGAGAGTAATCAGATACCCCGAAGTAGACTTACGGGTATCCACATCTCCTGCCATATCTGAATCGGTGTAGCCTATCAACACTGGTTTGTCGCTGCTTCCAAAACATAACCTCATCTTGGTTGTGCCTCGAAGATACCGCATAATCCATTTGATGGCATTCCAGTGTTCTCGTCCTGGGTTTGACATAAACCGACTGACCAATCCAACTGCGTGTGCTAAGTCTGGCCTCGTGCACACCATGGCATACATAAGACTTCCCACTGCTGAGGTGTATGGAACCTGTTTCATTTCCTCCTTCTCTGACTCAGTAGAGGGACTCTGTTGTGTACTCAATCTAAAGTGGGTAGCAAGAGGAGTGCTAACCGCTTTAGCCTTGTCCATCTGGAATCTCTGAAGTACCTTCTCGATGTACTCCTCCTGTGACAAGTATAACTTCCTGGCTTTCCGATCACGGCCGATCCTGATGCCAATAATCTGTTTAGCTGGCCCCAAGTCTTTCATCTCAAAAGACTTACTCAGATGCTGCTTCAAATTATCAATCCTCGATTGATTCCTGCCAACTATCAACATATCATCTACATATAACAGTAAGATGATAAAATCATCGTCAGAAAACTTCTGAACGAAAACACAATGGTTTGAAGTGGTCTTCTTGTATCCCTGCTCCCCCATAACTGACTCGAACTTCACGTACCACTGTCTCGGTGCCTGTTTCAAACCCTAGAGGCTTTTCCTGAGTCTGCACACATAGTCCTCTTTCCCGCTGACTTTGAAGCTTTCTGGTTGCTCCATGTAAATTTCTTCTTCCAGATCCCCATGAAGAAATGCGGTCTTGACATCCATCTGCTCAACTTCCAGGTCGAGGCTTGCTGCTAAGCTGAGTACCACTCTGATGGATGACATCTTCACAACTGGAGAGAAGATTTCATCCAAGTCAATACCTTTCCTCTGATTGAATCCCTTGACAACTAATCTGGCTTTGTACCGGGGTTGTGAAGTATGCTCATGTTGCTTCACCCTGTACACCCATTTGTTCTTCAAAGCCCGTTTGCCTCTTGGCAATTTCACCAACTCAAAAGTGTGATTGCCATGCAAAGATTTCATCTCATCTTGCATGGCTTCCTCCCACTTTTCTCTATCTTCTGTTTCCACAGCCTCCTGGTAGCTCTCGGGTTCTCCCCCGTCAGTAAGCAGCATATACTCATATGTAGAGTATTTGGTTGAAGGTCGCCTCTCTCTGTCAGACCTTCTCTGTGGAACTGTTGGTGTAGCTTCTGGTACTGGTGGTTGATCATGATCATCATCTCTGGGAGGTTCATCACCTGTACCCTCATGTCTGGGAACCTCATCTTCAACTCGTACTGGCACCGGTGTGTGAGGTTCTGGATTCACATTTCTGTATTGCTGGGGCATTGTCTTCATCTCCTTTCGGATATCTTCTATGGTCTGGTCTTCAACAAAGACAACATATCGGCTTTTGACAATCTTCTTCTCCATGGGATCATAGAGTTTGTAGCCGAAATCATCCTGACCATAGCCAATAAAGACACACTGCCGCGTCTTTGCATCAAGTTTGGATCTCTCGTCCTTTGGGATGTGTACAAAAGCTTTGCACCCAAAGACATGCAAGTGTTCGTATGACACTTCTTTACCTGTCCAAGCTTGGTTAGGAACATTACCTTTCAGTGCGACCGCTGGGGACATGTTCAAAACATGAACTGCTGTGATGAGTGCATCCCCCCAGAATGTCTTCGACAGCTTGGCTTGTGACAGCAAGCTTCTGATCCTCTCGCACAAGGTTCTGTTCATCCTCTCAGCTAGGCCATTCAGCTGAGGTGTCTTCGGAGGTGTCGTTTGATGTCGGATTCCTTGCGTCTTGCAGTACTGATCAAACAGACCTCTGTATTCTCCACCATAGTCTGTTCTGATGCACTTCAGTTTCTTACTGGTTTCTCTCTCCACCAAAGCATGAAACTCCTTGAACACTCCAAGCACTTGGTCTTTTCTCTTCAAGGTGTATGCCCAGATCTTCATTGAATGATCATCAATAAATGTCACAAAATATAGTGACCCACCAAGTGTTCGTGTCTGCATCGGACCGCATACATCTGAATGTATGAGATCTAGTACCTCTGGTTTCCGTTGAGGCAGAGAGCTCTAGAAGGATACTCTGTTCTGCTTTCCAGCCATGCAGTGTTCACACTTCCGTAAGTGTGAGTTCTTCAATTCCGGAAGAACATTCCGCCTGCGTAGTATCTCCATCCCTGTTTGGCTCATGTGACCGAGCTTTTTATGCCACAACTCGGCTGCCTCATTGCTGTTAACTGTATTTATGCTACTATTTGAAAGCTTAGCATGCATCAAATACAAAGTTGAATCTTTCTTACCTCGTGCCACCACCATTGATCCTTTAGTGAGCTTCCAGCATCCGTCACTAAAGGTGCTGCAGAAACCTTCATCAACCAGCTTGCCTGTTGAGATCAGGTTTAACCGGATATCTGGGATGTGCTTGACTCCCTTCAACACTAGCCTTGTCTTGTTCTCTGTTTCAAGGCATATGTCACCAAAACCGACGGCTTTGGACTGTCCGTCATTCCCCATCCTTACAGCACCGTAGTCCCCTGGTGTGTAAGATGAAAAGAAGTCTCTGCGAGATGTGGCGTGTATGGATGCGCCACTATCTATCACCCAACTTGTCTCGTGGTTGGCAAGATTCACAACAACTTCTTCATACATTATGCAAAATTCTTTGGAGGTTTTCTCGGTGGTAGTAGCAACTCTTTCTTGATTAGAGCCGCCATCTCTCCTGGACTGCTCGTTCTTCAACTTGTAACAGTCCCTCTTCATATGACCTTTCTTCTTGCAGTGATAGCACTCAATATCTCTAGTTCTTGACTTACCTCGGTTCTTGTCTGATCTCCCTGGGCCTCGGCTTTTACTCCTCCCCCTTCTGGTGTTCTTTTCTGTCACTAGAGCTTCTGAGGTTGAGGCTGATGCTGACTCCTGCATTCTCGTCCTCTTTTCTTCCTCGAAGATCCTGGTCTTTGCCATCTCCATAGTGACTTTCCCATCTGCGGCTGAATTGATCACCATAGATCTGAACGTTTCCCAAGATTCTGGTAACGTATTAAGGAGTATTAAGCCATTAACCTCATCTCCGAAGTCTATGCCCAATCCAGACAATTCCTTCATGGTTCCGAGGAAATCGTTGATATGGTCCGCCACAGCTGTACCTTCCTGGTATTTCAACCCCATCATCTTCTTGATGTAGTACAACTTGTTGTTTCCAGTCTTTGCTCGAAAAAGCTCCTCTAGCTTTCTCCATAAGACACGTGCATTTGTTTCTTCACTGACATGGTTGACGATACTATCATCGATCCACTGACGAATAGTACTGCATGTTTTCTGGTGAAGATTAGCCCACTTTCCATCGGTCATTCCTTCTGGTTTCTGCTCCAGAAATACCGATCCATCATAGTCCTTCACATACAGAAGGTCTTTCATCTTTCCTCTCCATGTGAAATAGTTTGTACTGGTTAACAAAATCATTTTTCCGTTGCCCCTATCCATCATAAAAATTCTAAGCATAATTTCAAAAAAAGAACCTCACCGTTGCGTCCGGAATGACCGAAAATGGTGGAAATGACACTTCGTTTGTCAAAATCCAACACATGGACCAATTTGCAAATTTCAGAAATTACATGGGTCACAGTGCAATTTCCGAAAGTTCAGGGGCCAAAATGCAATTACAGAAAAGTTCAGGGACTAAATTGCAATTTCCAAAAAGTTCAGGGACTAAACTGAAAATTTCTGAAAGCATAGGGGCTAAATTGTAATTTCCAGAAAGTTCAGGGACCTATCTGAAATTTACCAGACACCGCTGACGTGGCAAGCTGACTGGGCTGCTGACTGTCCGCTGACGTGGCGCTGACTGGACTGCTGACTGTGCGCTGACGTGGCGCTGACTGGGCGCTGACGTGGCGACACGTGGCGGATGCGTGGCGTCGTCTTCAACCTCGGTTTGGCGCGTGCGGCGCGTGACTGCGACTGGGGCGCGTGGAGAGCCTTCTGTTCGGCGCGTGGCGTCGTTCTGGACCTCCGATCGATCGCCGGAAAATATCACTGTGCTCGTCTCGCCGTGAAAAGTCCAATGGTATGCTCAAAATCGAATTTCGACAACTTTCGTCGGAACCGACTTTCCGAACCGAATCTCCGTTTCCGAGTTTCGGGATCCCTCTGTGGAACCGTAGCTCTGATACCACTTGTTGTGAATAAACACACACGAATAGAGGATAATTTGAGAGAAAACTCTTCTTTTATATACCCACAAAAGAATTACAAAGCTTCCAATACAAGCTTTACAAAAAACTCTCATCAATCACTCTCACTACACTTTCACACATTTAGGGATACTGAAACAATGGATTTAGGGCTCAATTTAAAGTGCCCAAACCGCGTGAACAGTGCCACGCGGTTTGGACACGTTTACAGCTTGCTCATGAGCTGTTTCTTTGCTCATGAGTTGTTGCTTGCAGTGGCCAAGTTGGCCAGCTGCAAAACGGTGAGGCAGCCCTTTTGCATCTGTCTTCAACATTTGTATCATCTGGCAGAGACATTATCTTCTGAAGGGAAGAAAACATCTGTAACATAGACAGTCGACTGTTCGTGATTACAAGTCCTTGTAATCTTCTTATCATCAGTGTTCTACAAATTATCATAGAAGATTTTATTCTTTGCAATTCTAATTATATTCTTTAATAGTGAAGCCAGTAAAAATTAAAATCATAAAATTTATTTCGTATTTAAAATATGTTGTTTCTTTTATTTTTATTTATTTTTCCTTTAGTTGCTGAAAAAATAAATACTAGTTTATTTTATTAATTAATTGCTTAGGAGCTTTTTGTAGTGAAATGGGTAGAGAGTCTATGGATTATGATGTTGTGATTGTTGGGGCTGGACCAGCTGGATTATCAGCTGCCATAAGGCTGAAGCAACTTTGCCGTGAACAGAATGTTGATTTATCGGTTTGTGTCGTTGAAAAATGTGCAGAAGTAGGTATGTGTTTGTGATGATTTTCAGATTTTTTTTTCTAGTAGAATTGTGTTGTTAATGTGAATTTAAATAAAAAAAGAGTTACAAGTTTTTATTTTAAATGTAGTTGTTACACAAACATGTTTTGATTAGGGAGTTACAAGAGTGATATTATTAAAAACTGTAACTGGTTTCCCTTTATTATTATTTTTTTTTTTTGTGTAACACGTTTGTCCTTCTAAACTTAAATACTCTTAAGTTACATGAACAGTTTTGATTTATAATCATTTTCAATTTATTATTGCTTTGAATTGTCATTATTGTTTTTGAACAGTTTGCACGTTTTCTCTTTCAATTCAATTTGAACTTTATTTGTTTTAATTTTTTTAACGTGTGTTGTCCAACGTTTTGAAATGAAAATTTAATTGCTAACTGCCAAATAATTTTGTTTATATATTGAGCTTCACCCTTTGAGATCAGTGTAAGAGACAAAAACAAAAAAAAAAAGAAGACAGATTCTTTTTAGCCAAAAAAAATCGAGAGCAATGTGTTTTATTTTTTTCATAAATTTGACTTGCTTCAGCCGAGTGCAAAACAAATATTATTATTACTTTTGGCTACTATTTTCTTGCAATTTTTTGATACCGAGCAATAATTTTTTTTGTGTTGGGTGTGAGTATACCAATCGGTTTTGTGCAAAACCGATTGAGACAGTGTTTATCTGGGCTTGTTTTATCCTGGGGACGGCGGGGGCGCTGAAATACTGCTAGCACAAATTCCAGGCAGAGCCGCGAAACGTCTTAAAGAGAGCGAACTGATCCGCGACTCAAGCCTACTTGAATTTTTAATTCCCTGGTGAACGGTAATATTATTCTAATTTGTGCTTATTATTATAACAATTTTAAGACGAGTTCAATCTGCCATGTTTATTTATGTCATATTCGTTTATGTTATTATGGTATAATTATTACCTTTGATAGAAGCATGGTCCATTTGACACTCGGTGAATGATATTTTCTGGTTGTGAATGTTTTTTCTTTTGAACCCTCCATGCCTCAATTACTTCCTTAAACCTGCAAAAGAGTTGAAAGAATACTGATCGTTAACATCTCTATCATACCTGTGTTTTGGGAGTATTAGTGAAGAAGTCATTTTCTATGAACAGTAGAAGTTGTCAGGAAATGAGTAGATTAGGTCTTTTGCTTATCTCGTGCTTGATAATATATTTACTGCTTGTCTGCTTCATGCAATCTTGGCTTCTACCTAATTCGTATAGTTGTGGAATGTCGAATATGTTTCATTGCTTTCTCTCTCTCAAGCTCTCACCTTCTGGAAAATAAATAAATATTTATCACTATTATTATACCATCTCAATCAATACTTTACTACCCACTAATCAAAATCTTGAATTTATGATGATCTTGATTACCTGAGTTATGGAGTTCAACGCAACACTTGCTGCTATCATCGAACTAATATTTATAATTTGTATTTTTATGGAATCAGTGTTGGAATCAAGGTAACACAAAATCTAATTGATCAACAAAACTGTTGAAAATAAGAGAACTGTCAATTGAATCCATATTTTTCCATTATTAATGGGTGGTTTTGCTTTCTTTTATTGTGTGACACTTTTGTGGATATCACATTTTTTACTTATCTGAACTACTATTAGCTGTGGAACTTTGCAATAATATATTTTATGTAAACTACACCTGATTGAAGATATTTGTATGGAAAATTTGAAAAAAATTCCAAACAAAGAGATATGGAGGTAAATATAAAATATTTTGAAATTTAGATAGGATGCATGCACTTCAAAATAAATTTCAAGAAGCTCTAAGAAAATGTTTAAATACATTTATAATAATAAGTACGTGTGGTGGTTGCACTTGTACTTGTTGCTTAATGACTTTGTATCATCTCAAGTCATCCTTTTGTTTTGAATCATATCCTGTTGACTGATTACAATCTCTTTATTGAGTACTTCATTCAGTGTATAAAGCTGAATTTTTTTTTGATGGTTGAATGAACATAATGATCTCTGTATTATCTGGGAGTTGGAAAATCTTCTTAAAAAATGGTCAGTTTGATTTTTGTTTTTCCTGATATCCTGCAGTTCTATGTGAAATTTGCTACGATTCTTTAGACAGACATAATTTCACTGTGATGTGAGTTTCATATTGACCTGTGGATTTTAGATGGTGAACTAGAAATAAATTAGAGCACACCATTTATGGTTGACCGTAGCTTTAATTATACATATAGTATATCTCAGACTTTGTGCTTTAATTAATATTTTTAGAACAATCATGGTTTTGTTTAGCATGAGCTAATATTGAGATATTTGTGATTTTCTTTTGCTTGAACAATGTGGTGTTGATTTATCGTGATTCCTTAGAAAATACCTCATTGCATATCTAAAAAACTGTTGGAAAGCTAATGGGTTAATTTTTAAAAACCATAATCACCAAAACTGAAATAATCCGAACGAGCATTAACCTCCCTCAAGAAATAATAATAGTTAGTTCATATGCTACAACTATAGCAAACCAGGGCACCATGTCCGGAACTATTGGTTAAAGAGTTCTGCTCCAAAAGCGAACTTTACCGAAGACCAACTTGTTACTTCGATTTTTGAGATCAACATGTTTGGTAGAGTCGAGGGATGGTGGGTAGGCATTGTCGTTTTCCGTTATGTCTGATATGATTTTGCTATGTTCGAGTTATTTATATAAGCTATAAATAAGTTAATGTGATGAGTTGTTTCTCAAACCATTATAACAGCTAAAAGTTGGAGATGTGGAATTTAAATTTTATTTTATAACATTTGTAATCGAAGGTTTGAGAACTTAGAACTTTGAGTATAAGATTTATAGAAATATAGAAATTTTATGATTGATATGAACGTATTGTTTCTATGAAAAAATATTTATTTGATATTAAGAAATAGTGGGGGCTCGACCTTCAATGATAAATTGGAAATAGTGGGGGTTCTACCTCTAATATTTTACTCATGTTTTTAAAGTGAATGAAAGTGACAAATATATTTGTTATAATGCTTGAAAACATGTGAAATGTTATTATATTGATGTGCTTATTTTTCTATATGCATGTTTTTTAATTCTGTCGAAGTCTATGTTGTCTTCTAAATTTGTTATGAAAACTTAGAAGAAACTAGTGTAATTCTTGAAAAAAATTACTAGGTCATGAAAATGGAATCTAAAAATAAATTTGCATGTACTCCTTATGACTTAGTGTAAAGTTGTTCAAGAACATTGGTGACAGTGTTAGATAATCTGAGTATGCGAACAACATTAGTAACTGAGTTATATTTTGATTACACTATACCTGACATTGCATTTGTCGTATGATTACAATGTATATTTATTAGTAGACCTGGTATATTTATTAGTAGACTTGGTATAAGCATTGACATGCTATTGAGAAGGTTATAAGGTACCTGAAAAAGACCATGAATCTAGAATTAAATTATAAGAGGTTTTCCGCTGTCATTGAAGGATATAACGATGTTAATTGGAACACCCTTTCGGATGATTCCAAGGCTACCAAGGGATATATTTCATTGAGTCTGAGATGATACCACTAGCATCAGCTTGTGAAGAAGCAACTTGATTAAGAAGCTTGTTATTAGATACCCTTTTATGGGAGAGACTGATATCAGTTTTCTTGATCCATTGTAATAGTACCGCGGCTATTACAAATATTCAGAACTGTTATTATAACAATACGAGATTGTAGATACACAGTACAATTAGAGAATACCTCTCTTCTGATGCTGTAAGAATGGATCATGTATGGACTGATGATAATTTAGCTGATTCTTTGATAAAAGGACTAGCAAAAGAGAAGGTATCCAATACCTAGAAAAGAATGGAACCATTACCATTAGACAGTCACTTATGATGGTAACCCGACCTTATAGACTGGAGATCCCAAGAAATAGGTTCAATGGGTAATAACAAGTCATGAAGTGATGATGAATCATGCTACTACTTTTATTTGTGAGTTCCATTCTGAGAGCATGATATCCTGAAGCGATGAGAGGATGAGTTTAACTCTTAATGTGTTCTATACTCTATGTGGAGTGGAGTACCTAGATACAGGAGTACTCTTGATAGACACACCTATGTGAATGTAGAAGTGTGGCCGCTTCTTATGAAATTTTAGGCAATTTTTTTTTTTTTTCTAGAGCATTCACTATACTGGGATATACGAGCACGGCCGCAATGCTCGGGCTTTTGACTACACCCTGAAAGGTTTGTGTGTGTGACGTTGTCAGAGATAGAGTTCAAAACTACGAGTTACTCTAGTATAATCTGAATCGTCAACACTATGTAAATGTTCAAGTCGAAAGATACTTTTATTTATGCACGACCTTATGATGTTATATTGCTCGATGAAAATATTTTTATTAAAATTCAAGTGGGGGATTGTTGTTAATGTGAATTTAAATAAAAAAAGAGTTACAAGTTTTTATTTTAAATGTAGTTGTTACACAAACATGTTTTGATTAGGGAGTTACAAGAGTGATATTATTAAAAATTGTAACTGGTTTCCCTTTATTATTATTATTTTTTTTGTGTAACACGTTTGTCCTTCTAAACTTAAATACTCTTAAGTTACATGAACAGTTTTGATTTATAATCATTTTCAATTTATTATTGCTTTGAATTGTCATTATTGTTTTTGAACAGTTTGCACGTTTTCTCTTTCAATTCAATTTGAACTTTATTTGTTTTAATTTTTTTAACGTGTGTTGTCCAACGTTTTGAAATGAAAATTTAATTGCTAACTGCCAAATAATTTTGTTTATATATTGAGCTTCACCCTTTGAGATCAGTGTAAGAGACAAAAACAAAAAAACAAAAAAAAGAAGACAGATTCTTTTTAGCCAAAAAAAATCGAGAGCAATGTGTTTTATTTTTTTCATAAATTTGACTTGCTTCAGCCGAGTGCAAAACAAATATTATTATTACTTTTGGCTACTATTTTCTTGCAATTTTTTGATACCGAGCAATAATTTTTTTTGTGTTGGGTGTGAGTATACCAATCGGTTTTGTGCAAAACCGATTGAGACAATGTTTATCTGGGCTTGTTTTATCTTGGGGACGGCGGGGCTGAAATACTGCTAGCACAAATTCCGGGCAGAGCCGCGAAACGTCTTAAAGAGAGCGAACTGATCCGCGACTCAAGCCTACTTGAATTTTTAATTCCCTGGTGAACGGTAATATTATTCTAATTTGTGCTTATTGTTATAACAAATTGTTTTGTTTAGGCTTAACACTAACAGTTATTTTGAGAGCCGAGCTTTTTTTCAGTCTAGCATTGGATACAATTTCATTTTGAGTATGTATGAATTTTGTTAGATAATGAAAGAAAGTCTTATAATTATATTGTATTTACAATAGTAACAGCCTTTACATAGCCTTTATATAGGTAGGAAAGAAATATTACTAATAATGAAAAATAATATTACAATAATTATAACCGGAATATTAGAATCCTTTCCATAACAAAGGCATATTATTTCCTTTAACACCCCTCAAACTCAAGTTGGTGAAGAATGAACAAGCTTGAAGTTGTATCTTGAAATCGAAGATTGGAGTTTTGAAACTCAGAGATAATTGATGAGGTTTAACCTACGAAGCCCGAAAGGTGGTTGAAGCCTTAAGGGAGCAATGCCCAAGAGGGTTCCGAAGCCCGAAAGGAGAGTGGAAGTCCGAAAGAGAGTTCTAAAAACAAAAAATCCATGAATTTTTTCTTTTTTTTTTTTTTTTTTTTTTGGAAACAACAAAATAATTTGGTGGTTAAAAATTTAAGAGACCACCAAAATACCAAAAAATATGAGAACCCGTGAAGGGGTTGGAAATTTAAGAGATCACTAAAATGGAATAAATTGAAAAGAGAAAGCCTCAAGATTTAACTATTTTCAAAAAATAACCCAAAAAAAAAAAAAAAAAAATAGAGGTAAAAAATATATATTATGGAGTCCAATATTGAAAGTTAATATTGAAACCCATATAAACCAACGGGAACCCTCCATATTTGCTGTGGAAAAGTCCATGAGAAGCCACAATGAATGGCTGAAACAAGTTTGTATTTCGGGATAGGCCATTGGGATTGATTTGGTTGCAATGAGAGCCAATGATATTGTTACTTCTGGAGCAAAGCCATTATTTTTCCTTGATTTCTTTGATAACCGCTTAGGTGTTGATCTTGCTGAAAAGGTTATAAAAGTTATTGTTGACGGTCATGGTGGCTTGTGATGGTGGCCGTGAATGGTGATGTTTTTTTTTTTGAAACTACAGACAAGATGGTGGGCAAGGTGGCGCGTGAGGGTCACGCAATGATGGTAGTTGTGATCCCCACGTGCCGATCAGAGAAAGTGACACTAGAAAAGTCGTAACCTAGTGTTTGATACCATATTAGATAATGACAAAAATTCTCGAATTCACTCTATATTGTATTTACAATGGTAGAGACTTTTATATACGCAATATATCAAACTAAATTAGGAAAGAAATAATATGAATAATGAAAAACAATATTACAATAATTATAATCGGAATATTATAGATCGTTTCCTTAACAAAGAGATATTATTTCCTTAACAAATTTGATGTGCTATAATCCCAGCAGCAATGGAACAGAATCAGTATCTATCTAAGAAGCTAAGTGTGTAGTTGATTGGTAATTAGTTACAAAGTAAAAGTGGATGTTTAACAAACATGTTGGCTGCCGTACTTTCAGAAGTGACAACATTTACAAGCATACTGTTAATTATGATCCCCAAGGGGTGTGGCTTGGTGGTGTAGGGTCCAGGATCTCACCTTGAGGTTCTGGGTTCGAATCCAGGGGGTGCACTTCTTGTAAAAGCCTCGGATAGCCGATGGTTTTACCTGCGCCGCGGCCCAAAATGGGTGGTTTGGTGGCGGGGTTTCCATCGTTTCCAAAAAAAAAAAAAATAATGTTAATTATGTGTGAATAACATATATTGTTTATAGGACATTTTGACATGTTAATTGATTTTAATGTGATTGAAAGTCTTTGTTTAAGCATAAACCGGTGCATAAGTCATTATGTTCTTAAGCTCAATTTAAGGTTTAGTTTAAATTATTTTGGTTGAGTTACTCACTTGAGTTTCTGATTTGATTTTCTTAATATGTGTTTCTCTGTTGAATTCACACTTTCGCTCATCGTATCATTATTTTTGAATATGATGTATGTTGTGAATGACCGATCACTCTTGGAGTGTTTGAGGAAAACCGAATTCAATTTTATTAATCTCAAGAATAAAATTTAAGTTTACAACTAGAAACTAACAAAAAAAATCTCAAATCTCTCTATACAATACTCACAGACTCACTGGGATGATGAACTAAGGTCCTAAGGCTCCAATTTATAGGGCTCAAACGGCGTGAATAGTGCCACGTGGTTTGGCACTTGCTGTCACACACACACACACACACACATATCACAGCTGGCCACAAGCTGTTCTTCATGCTTGTTGCCAGCTTCCCCTGCCAATTTGTCAACAAAACTTTCGGTGGTGTGCTGGTGCTGAGTTGGTTTCAACAAATCTCCCACTCGGTGAAGATTTGACCAAAATCTGAGCCGACCATTAATCATCCAAATAGGATCCTCTCCTGTCTGCATCTGTATGACTGCCTACGTACCCTGAGTTGGGATCAAGCCAATCGTAGTTCTCTGTATCTGAAAACCAATCGTCATCTGACAGCTATCCCAATTATATCTCTGCACAGCTCTAGCTTGTCCCGAGTAACCACTTTCGTCAACATGTCCGCTGGATTCTCATCTGTATGGATCTTCACTAATCTCAGCAGTTGTTGATCCATCACTTCGCGTATCCATTGATAGCGAATATCAATGTGTTTCGTCCGGGCATGATACATTGAGTTATTGCTCAAGTCCAGAGCACTCTGACTGTCACTATATATCTTGTATTATGTCTGTTTGATCCCTAACTCTTGGAGAAACCGCTTTAGCCACAACATTTCTTTTCCTGCCTCAGCTATGGCAATGTACTCAGCCTCTGTTGTGGATAATGCAATACACCTCTGCAATCTTGACTGCCATGACACAGCTCCCCCTGCAAAAGTGTAGATGAATCCTGATGTAGATTTCCTACCATCAAGATCTCCCGCTATATTTGAATCAGTATAGCCTTCCAAGATCAGATCAGCTCCCCCGTAACACAAACGAAACTTTGTTGTACCCTTGAGGTACCTGAGAATCCATTTGACTGCCTCCCAGTGTTGCTTTCTAGGGTTAGAAAGAAATCGGCTCACTACACCTACTACGTGTGCAATATCTGGCCTGATACATACCATCACATACATTAGACTTCCAACAGCTGAAGAATATGGTATTGCTGACATTTCCTCTATCTCTTTCTTGGATGAGGGGCACGAACTCTTGCTCAGTTTGAAATGGTGCGCTAGCGGAACGCTGAATGGTTTGGTTTTCTGTATATCGAACCTGACCGGCGTAATCACACGCGTATAACGCAAGCGCACGTATCATTCAAGTAGTATAAAAAGTATCGATCCCACGAGGACTTATTACCTATTCTAATAATTTTATGAGGTTAAGTGATTACTAATATCTAATAAGTTGTTTGATTGTTTTGAAATGAAGATGATTCTAAATTTAAAACAAGTAAATGAAATTGAGAGTAGATTAATGACAATTAAAACTATCTAGGGTTGTGAATTGTTCCAATATTAATTAAAAGATAAAGTAGTTATATCATAGTTGGATAAAGTATTGATTTATTAATCTGGAACATTAAATTATGTAAAAACCTCTTCCGATAGTCATTTACAAATACCTTGTATAATCTAATTGAACCATATGTTTATGTCAACCAAATTACCTAGATTCATTAAGATTAAGTTCCAATTTGAATACCCCCGCCCAACAGGTATATTCCTATCCTGTAAGGAAATCTATTAAAGGGTTATCTATCCTTAAGGAAGATCGTGGGCTATTGAGTCTAAGATCTTTAAACTTAAAGTCCCTATGTCTAGTTCATTTTAAGTTTATCTAGTCAATTTTATTAGTGGCCAGTTAATAAAAAGCATTAAGATTATGACTCAACAAATAACTCTTTTAATTACCCAAACCATAATCTAACCTTTTATAAACCGGTGATATTAGATTTTATCACAACCCTAGATATTTAACTTAGTTACAACACATAGCTAAAGTTGATAAAAACTTTAAAAAACATAAAGTAAAATTGCTGAAAAGTAATTGTAGAATAATAAATTGCAATAAAAAGAAATGCTAAGGTAAAATGAATTAACTTCAACTATTTACTATTTAGATATCTCCCATAATATATAATATATATACTTGTGATAATTTTTGCCAACCAGCCATATAGGCGGTAACCTGATTAAGTCAAATTAAAATAAACCAGCTATCAGACGGAACAAAAATAAACCAGCCATAAGGCGGAACAAAATTAAACCAACCGTCCAGTATGGCGGTATCCTTATTAAGTCAGGTTTAACCAGATTAAATTGAATTACCAACCGTCCAGTATGGCGGTATCCTCATTAAGTCTGGTTTTAAATAGTTTATATATTATATTTTAAGGGAGATTAATCTAAATAGCAATAGTAAAAGAATTACCTTTTTACCTTAGCATGGAGAAGTTACCTCCTCATGGATCAATAGTAAAAGTAAAAAGATTTAAGAAGGAAAAATACTTATTTATAGAAGAAAATTACTACTACAAAACGTAATTAAAACTGAATATTTAAAGAAACTAAGAAAAGTACTCCCAATTTATATAAGAAATTTCAGAGGAAGTGTACATTTGAAACTAAGAAATCGAACTGAATTTATAGGTGTAGAAATCCCTTGGGCGTCGCGACGCCAGCTGTCAAGGCGGCCATAAAAATCTGGCTTGTTGAATTGGTCGTTGAATTTTTGACATGGCTCGTTGAATTTTTGACACGTGGCACGCGGCGCACGTTAACGGATCACTTGTGATTATGACACGTGGCACGACGCACGTTAGTAAAGTAAAACTTGGCATACTTTGACTTGTTGACCCGGTGCACGTTAGCAGCCTTCGGCGCACGTTAAAGGTCGGGACGCCAAGGGTTTTGGTGTCGGGACGCCCAAAATTACCATAATACCCTTTTTTGCCAAATTTCACAATTTTGCTCCAAATCACCTCCAGAATGTCCTGAAACTTTATTTATCTACAAAATAACACAAAACACATCAAAATAGTCACAAGACTCAAGAAACTATACAAAATATTAAGTTAAATGAGTGGGAAATAGTGATAGTTTTACCACTCATCAGAACCTCCTAATTACTCGTTCAATATACCTCTCATGTGAAAGCCACAACTTCTTGTTCTGTCTGTCACGAACAATCTCCATTCCCAAACTCTGTTGAGCTGGTCCCAATTCTTTCATGTCGAAAGCCTTGGAGAGTTCCTTCTTCAGCTGGTTGATCTTCGTTGCTTCTTGTCCAACAATCAACATGTCATCTACATACAGTAGAAGAGCAACAAAATTTCCATATAGAAACCTCTGAATGTATACACACTGATCTGCTGCAGTTCGTTTGTAGCCTTGACCCACCATGAATGAGTCGAACTTCTTGTACCACTACCTCGGTGCTTGCTTGAGCCCGTACAAGCTCTTTTTCAGCTTGCAAACAAGGTTTTCTTTTCCTGAAACCTTGAATCCTTCTGGCTGCTTCATGTAGATTTCTTCATTCAGATCACCATGAAGAAATGTTGTTTTGACATCCATCTGTTCAAGCTCCAAGTTCAATCTTGCTACCAATCCTAGGATGACTCTGATTGAAACCATTTTTACCACCGGTGAAAAAATCTCATCAAAGTCAATTCCCTTTTTCTTTAGGAATCCTTTGACCACTAATCGAGCTTTGTGTTTCATCACTTTCTCGGTGCCATCTTTCTTGAGCTTGAAAACCCATTTGTTCTTTAGTGTCATTCCATGTGGGAGTTTGACTATCTCATAAGTGTTGTTCTTCTGCAGAGATTCCATCTCATCCTGCATTGTGTGCAGCCATTTATCTTTGTCTTTATGGGATACTGCTTCGTTAAAGGTTTCTGGCTCCCCCTCGTCAGTAAGCAGAATGTATTCTGATCCTGAGTATCTGGCTGATGGAATCCGACCTCTCTCAGATCTTCATACTGGAGGTTCTGACTGTCTGTTGTCATCCGGATCTGTGGATGATCCTGAAGCCTCTGATGGAGCAGGCTGCAGCTCCCCCTACTCAATACCTCATTCCTCATCTGGTTCTGCTTCTGGTATGTCTTGCACCTCATCATCATCTATGGCCACTGGTGTTGGTGCTGGGGTTTTGTCTGGATTTGCATCGGTATTGTCGGCACTGGTTTTAGAAGACATCTTGGGCTTTTCAACGTCTTATATTGTCTGGTCTTCAAGAAACACTACATTCATGCTTCTGATGACCTTCTTTTCCTTTGGGTCCCATAATCTGTATCCAAATTCCTCGTCTCCATAGCCTATGAAGATGCATGGGGTAGTCCTTGCATCGAGCTTCTGCCTGAGCTCCTTGAATACATATGCAAATGCTAAACATCCGAATATTCTAAGATGAGAATATGAAGGATTCTTACCAGACCACACTTTCTCCGGAATCTCGAAGTTCAACGGTATAGATGGTGATCTGTTGATCAAGTAGCAGGCGGCACGAATAGCTTCTCCCCAGAATGGCTTTGGCAGCTTAGCCATACTGATCATGCTTCTGACTTTCTCTATAATGGTGCGGTTCATCCTTTCAGCGACACCATTGTGTTGTGGGGTGCGTGGAACAGTCCTCTCATGTCGAATGCCGTGACTTCCGCAATAGGCATCGAACTCCCTGGAAGTATATTCGCCTCAATTGTCTGTGCGAAGGCACTTCAGTTTTTTCCCTGTTTCACGCTCGACCATGGCATGAAACAGTTTGAAATAGTCCAGGACCTGATCCTTTGTTTTCAGAAAATATACCCACACTTTTTGAGAAGCATCGTCAATAAAAGTCAGAAAATATTTATTACCGCCTAGTGAGTTTACCTCCAAAGGACCACATACATCAGAGTACACTAGACTGAGTAACTCTGATTTCTTTGTAGAAGAGAAATTGAAAGAGACTATGTGTTTCTTACCGAATAGACAGTGGTTGCAAGGATCCAGAGCATCATTTTTGGAGACAGTGATTAGATCATTCTTTGTCAAGGTAGACAATCCTCTTTCACTCATGTGACCGAGTCTCTGGTGCCACAGATTCTGAGAAGCCTCCCGTTCAGCTACATTGAGGCTTTCTACACAGATCTTCACATGAGTCTTGTACAAGGTTCCACAGATGTTTCCTCGGGCGATGACCATGACACCTTTTATCATCCTCCAAGTGTCATTGCTGAAGTGGCTAGCATAACCCTATTTGTCAAGGGCTACTCCCGAGAGTAAGTTGAGCCTAAGTTCTGGAACATGTCTGACCTCCTTCAGGGTTATTGTATACCCTGCATTTGTCCACAACTGTATTTCACCAATTCTTACTATCTGAGAAGAACTGGTATTCCCCATCTTCACTGCTCCAAAGTCTCATGCTTTGTATGTTGTGAAGAAATCCATGTAAGGAGTGACGTGGTAGGATGCTGCAGTATCTACCACCCACTCGACATCCTGAGTTGCGGTGTGAAGGCATGCTTCTTCCTGGTCGGAGCATATAGCTACATCCACCGTAGTAACTACTAGTGTCTCCGCATCATTCTTCTTTGGCTGGTTATTGCCTTATCCCTGCTCCCGTTGCAGTTTCCGGCAATTTTTCTTCAAGTGGCCTTCTATGCCACAGTGGAAGCACTTGTATGTCTTTTTCTTGTCCTTGGACCTGCCCCTGCTTTTGCTTCTTCCTCCTCTCCCACATTGATGTTTCTCCTGTTGTCTTCCCCTTTGCTCCAAGACAATGGCTTCTGTTTGATCTGAGCCCACGTCTTTTCTTCTGGCTTCTTCATTTGACAGGGCATCCTTTACCATAGGCATGGAAAGTTTGCCTCCTGGAGCTGAGTTGCTGAGAGTAACCACCAGAGTCTCCCAGCTATCAGGAAGAGAACTGAGTAGCAAGAGTGCTTGAATTTCGTCTGCCAGTTGCATGTCTACTGCAGACAATTGGTTCACCAGGCTTTGGAACTCGTTGGTGTGTTCTGCAACGGAAGTTCCACTCCGTAGCTTCAAGTTCATCAAACGCCTCATGATTAAGGCCTTATTCCGCGCTGTTTTGGCCTGGAATATGTCTTCCAATTTCCTCCACATTTCATAAGCATCTGTGTCCTGTGCTACGTGATGGAAGACACTGTGACTGATCCACTGCCTAATCTGACCCAAGGTTTTGTTGTTGAGTTTATTCCATTCATACTCCTTAACAGACCCTGGTTTCTCCCCCTTAAACTCGATGACATCAAACAGATCTTACAATGTAAAAAATCTATCATCCTAGGTCTCCAGAGGGAGTAATTAGTGGCATCCAGTTTAATCATTGCACCAGAGTGAAAATCTTCCATCTCCATTTCAAGTTTTAAAGTTTAAAATGAGAATACCCTAAAATCAGGTCTGAATTTCACAAATCTGAGGTCACCGTTGCGTCCGAAACGGTCGAATATAGTGGAATAGACACTTCGTTGGTCTAAATCTGACATATGGGTTGATTTGTAAATTCCTAAAAGTTCTGGGGCAAAATTGTAAATTTCAAAACTTCAAGGGGCTAAGTGAAATTTACCAGGCTGACGTGGCTGATGATATGGCAGTGCTGACGTGGCAAAGTGGGACCGGTTGGCTGATGTGGCAGTTGATGTGGCGCTGACATGGCTGATGACGTGGCCGCTGACTGGGCGCTGACTGGGCTGCTGACTGGGCACTTACTGGGCGTGATGTGGTGCTGACATGGCGGCTGACGCAGATCGTCTTCAACCTCTGGAGCGCGTGAAGCGTGTGGGGGCGCATGAGGTCTTCTCTGGTTGGTGCGTGCGGCGCGTGAGGACTTCTGGGACGTCGGTTCCGTAGCCGGAAAATACCTCGTCTCGACGTGAACTAGCTGATGGTGTGCTCAAAGTTGATTTTTGACAACTTTTCGGAACTAGAATTTTCGAGCCGAACTCCGTTCTTCGGTTTTTCAATCCCAATGAAGAACCAAAGCTCTGATACCACTTGTTATGAATCACCGATCACTCTTGGAGTGTTTGAGGAAAACCGAATTCAATTTTATTACTCTCAAGAATAAAATTTAAGTTTGCAACTAGAAACTCACAAAAAAAAACCTCAAATCTCTCTATACAATACTCACACACTCACTGGGATGATGAACTAAGGTCCTAAGGCTCCAATTTATAGTGCTCAAACCGCGTGAACAATGCCACACGGTTTGGCACTTGCTGTCACACACACACACATATCACAGCTTGCCACAAGCTGTTCTTCATGCTTGTTGCCAGCTTCCCCTGCCAATTTGTCAACAAAACTTTCGGTGGTGTGCTGGTGCTGAGTTGGTTTCAACAATGTAATCAATAATAACTTTGTTTGTATTCAATTGAGAGTTGTGACAGGTCCTTATTTCTTGAAATGCATTTGTGGAACTTTTTTTGTGGTCCTAATCAATTCTGTTTCATTGATTTTAACTGCTGCATGAGTGGACTTTGATGCTTGAGCTTGTGCTTGCAATATATGATATAAAAAGCTTTTAATTTTAATATAATTTAACATATTTTTTTTTATTCATCAAGATTGTTGTCCCCTATACCGTGAAAAATAATCTCTGTTTACTAACTATGTTTATTTCTGTGTGATGTTAGGTGCTCACATCATATCTGGGAATGTTTTTGAACCCCGAGCATTGAATGAACTACTCCCACAATGGCAACAGCATGAGGTGATTCGTGTTGTATGCCTAATGCAGTTCTAGCTTTTAGAATCATGAAATCTGTAAGATAAGTTTAGCCCACTATTTTGGCCTCGTCAAGTTGATCAGTCAAAAACTTTTGTGAATTGGTTCTTTCAAATACTTGTAGATCATGATTAAAAAATCTACTATAAGAATGTAATTATTGGATTTTTAAAATTGCATTTTCAAGCATTTTTCTGGCTAACTTCTTGGTATATCCTTTATGACATATTTTTTCATGCTTTAAACTCAAGGGAGTATACATTGTTTATCCAATCTAGGAATATGAAGAACCTACCACCACTTGCATTCTTTTTTATCACAACACGTGTTCTTTGCAAAAAATTTTGCAGGCACCTATAAGTGTCCATGTTTCTTCAGACAAATTTTGGCTCCTTACAAAGAATCGTGCATTTTCAGTTCCATCTCCTTTTAGTAACCAAGGAAACTATGTTATAAGGTAGTCATGTTCTTGCACCATGCACGAAGTGTTCAATTTAGAAAAGTGTGAAATTCAATTAGAAAAGTGTGAAATCAAAAGTTGGTCATCTATCAGGTGGCCCAAAAGTTAAGAAACATCATCTATATATCTTTTCAAGTTATTTGTTTTCCTGCGAGGTTCTGTTGAAATATGAATCTTTATGAATTTACCACTTACATAGCTGATAAGTTATGGTGTACGGAGTCATAAAATTTACCTGAAAACTTTAGACCTCTTAAATGTCATTGACAATCTTTATGATCACTATTTATGTCTAAACAGTTCAAATCATAGTAGCAAATGTGTTATGCAGTCAGTATAACTTGCTCTGATGCTATAGTTCAGTGTGATTATGGAATAGGAAAGGTTTAATCTGATTCTAAACTCCTCTTTGTTCATTTGCTTGTTTCAAGTAAAGCTGTTTCGTGAACAAATTGCACTAACAGCGGTTCTGGTTTTGAATATCTTTATCATGAAGTGTGCATATAGATACTTCTCCAATTGGTGCACAAATATATATTGGTAAACATTTTTTCAATTAACTGACCAACATGTTACTGATACGCAGGGCGCATAACACTTCTGGCTGAAGGTTGTCGAGGATCATTGTCAGAGGTTCGGAAAAATTTATTGCTGCACTAGCAGTCGTAACTTTAAAAATGCCAATCATTGATGCAGGATCGTTATATTTTATATGATATCAAAAATGATATCCACACCACACCACCCACCCCCACCCACACCCACACATATCTATCCCAAAATAGTTTATCAGCGAATTATAGCGGAAAAGATGAAGGTTCTTATATGAAGAGTTAGAGCATAATTGAAAAGTACATGTTATAATATACCTGGCATTAGTGAAAAGTACTGTTCTTTTAATTTTTCTACCTTCTTGATATTTTTCGCATTATTAATTTGCAAATTTGTTCAAAAATTACTCCTACAAGAATATTTTTAGAAATTTCATTTGGTGTGTTGAGAAGGTGTGGGAAATTGATGAGAGCAAGCATAATCCTGGTGAGGTTAATCACATGTTGGGTTGGCCCTTAGATCAGAAGACATACGGCGGGTCTTTTCTGTACCACATGAAAGATAGACAGGTAAAAATGTGCTTGTTTCCTGTTTGCTTTTCATTTTTATGCAGAAATGAAATTGTTCCTAGGATGGGTTGGAACTTCATGTTTTGGTTTCTCTGTGGACAACTTGGTCACTCTTTTGGTATTCCTTCTTTCACTTCATAAATTCTATGTTGTTTCCTACGAGAAGAAAAAGAAAACTGGAAAAAAACAAATAAAGAAAAGAAAACGGGTTATTTTTGTTATCATTTCCAACTCCTTAGACTTCTCTCTTACTGTAAAATAGAAGGGGATTTGGTTCACAAGATCTACTTGTTTTCTTCTTATGTAGCTTGTGTATTGTGTGTATTTCTGAAGTCACTATGCTTGGGTTGTATTCTGTCAGTGTTATATGCCTCCAATGAGAGAGAGGGGTGGGATTTGGGTCACAGCAACCTTAACCATGAGTGGAAGTTGGTTTTTAATCGTCTGCGCTTCATTCTCTTTGGTGGTCGAACTCTTATTTATTTTCTATCTTCTTTTGGGTCGATATTCCTTGTTAGTTTGAACATCAAGTTAGACTGGCATGTCACCGTGAATGCAGTCAAAATTCTGCAGTTCTGTTGATTGGAAATGGGAATACAATCCCCAAAAAATAGCCCAATTGGTTTGGTATCTTGCATTGAAAGCAATAGGTTCTAGTCCAAGGGGTACAATTAAATTGGGTAGGATGGGAGTAGGGTGCATGATAACTTGAAAAAAAAGGAAGGAAATACGAGGAAACTGGCCTATATTTCTAATTGGGGTACTTGAGATTTGCATGAATATATAAACTATTGAATTTAATAATCATATAATTGTGATAATGATAATTGTTGTTGGTAGATTAGGAACATTGAATTTTTCCTCTCAGTATTTGCATAATTTTAACCAGTTTAGCCAGAAATTAGTGTAGGAAATTATTTATTTCCAAAACTCAAGAAGAGATAATCTCACATCCAAAAGGGGCTTCGTTTACTTTTCTTCCTTGCGAATAGAAAAATGTCGGTAACTTAAATATTATTTACATTTCAACATAGTGATAATGAAAAATTTTATGAGGAGATTTTTTCATTTCACACCGTAGAATGAAAAGATGCTTTTCTGGGAGTGAATTGATCACTTCCCTTTTGATAATGTTGGTAGTTGAACTAATTGCATGTCCTAATCAGGGGTGGGATGAGACAAAAAATACCACCCTTGTGATTGCTACTATTATTTTTGTTACTATTTTGCTTTTTCAACCCTTGTCTTCTATTTTCTATTTTGGTGGAATTGATGTACTGTTAGTTGTTATACAATGTTCATCACTCCCATCATTGTTATCGATTCGATCATCTTCATCATCATTTTCTGCATTATTATATCAAATTTGCTTGTATTCATTTCCAATTCCTGACAGCCAGCACAAAAAATTGAAAAAAAATGCCAAGATGATATTCAGCAAGTGATTTATATTGTACTGGGATTCTGATATATATTCGTACCGCAGAAGATTAATATGTTCTCTTGTTCTTGGTGCTGTAATTAGTTTCCAAGTTTTAAAGCACTATTATTGACATATATTTTCAATTGCAAGCTTGCTGTTTGTAACAGCTGATTTCTTATCGTGTTCCTTTGGTTGATCATACAGATTGCAATTGGCCTTGTTGTTGCGTTAAATTACCACAATCCTTTCTTAAATCCTTTCGAGGAATTCCAGGTAAACTAGATCTCTGGTTCCTTTGTTAAATGTCGAACTAATTTTTAAATTTTTGGTTTGGGGAGCATGTTTGCATGAATCTGGGGTATTGCAGAATTTTTTGTTAGGCATATAACCTAGTCAAATAGTTTATAGAAGAAGTCTAAACATTTCCTCTCAGCTTTTCTAGTAGTATATGCAGTCAACCATAAACATTCTTTAGATTGGATTGTTTGGTGTTAATGATAAATATCCTTACCTTTTTTATCACAGCTTCTATATGCACTATTACCTTCATTGCTGGAAGCCATATAATTTTTTTTGCAGGAGTTGCCAGATATGTGATTAACTAAAACCTCTTTCCATGGTCACACTTATGGGAACTTTCATCTTGTTCATTGATTGATATTGAAAAATAGTTATAATTTTGCAACTTTAAACGTAGTTTTCTGCTTCAAGTTTTATGCTGTTCCCCATTTGCAAGCCCTGGGATATAGATTCACCTAAACCAATATGGAGTTTTTGCCTATAATTCACGAATCATGATGGCTGAAAAATTTCACATTCCAGCCTTAAAAGTAAGGGCATCAAGGAGAGAGACATTTGAAGTTGTCTCTAACTTGCAGTTGTATGAAAGAATGAAAAAAAAAGAAGAAACTGGGCATCTTTTTCAAAAATTTTAGATTGAAGTGACCAAGCTTGTGGATTCCCTCATACCGTGTGTTTAATTATTGACTGGTACCTTTGGTTGGTTATGTTAAATTTCCAAGGACGATGTCTATCACTGTAGCGTCTAAATCATCTGTCAAGCATAGTTACCATGGAATCTGACAGTTCATGTATTGGATTGTTTTGTTTCGTAGAAATTTAAACATCATCCTGCCATCAAACCTCTTCTGGAAGGTGGGACTGTAGTTCAATATGGGGCTCGTACCTTAAATGAGGGCGGCTTTCAGGTGAACTAGACATCTATCTTTTTTGATTATTTGATTGATGCCTTGTCTGAGTGCTGCACCTTTTTTACTTTTTTTCTTTTTTTTTCTTTTTTTTTTTTTTTTTTTTTTTTTTTTTTGTGTGTGTGTGGAAATGTGATTGTTGTTGAAGATGGAAGAATCCAAGGTAAAATTTCCTTGGATGGTGCCAATGGTAATCTTTGGGTAGATTTCTGTGGCCCCTAAGCTGGGGGAGTTATTTTCATTCTCCCGGTGTGCTTGAATGCTTTACGTATGTTTGGCATTTTATGTTTTTTATACATATAAGAATTTGATGCTAGTTATATTTCAGTCTATTCCATATCCAGTTTTTCCCGGAGGAGCAATTATTGGATGTTCTGATGGCTTCTTGAATGTCCCAAAAATAAAGGGAACTCATACTGCAATGAAATCAGGTAGTACCTCTCACAATTCTATTCAGACTATGATTACGGGGCATTTTGAAATAATTTAGAAGACTTCTTATTTCCAAAATTTACAGTACAGTGGTTTAGAGAATCCTTTTATATAAAACACTCTTCCTATCTATCTATGAGGTTCGTCAGTAATAATTAATGTAAAATTATAATGTATAGACTTTCTTTGGGTGTTTTCTTTAAAAAAAATAAACGATCTTGTTATAGCATTTTCAGTTGAAAACTCTTTGGGATTTTGTGGCCTCTATATGTTTTTGGCAATTGCTGCAGTTTCAGCTGATTGTAGATTTGGAACTGTTGCCAATTTTTCTTGGTTCAATAATATAAAGAATGTGTCTAGGATCATATGGTGTTCTAGATTTCCTCAATGAGTGAAATTTGATATGCATCTTGGGTACTTGAAGGGCTTGTATCAATAGTGGGATTACTAAAATGATAATCCAATAAAAAAGAGGTTTAGGTAACAAAATTCACAGAAGTCCTCTCAGAACAATGTGTTTTAAGTAGTGTCACGGTCCTAGGATCAGACTAGGACGTGCAGTCACTTTACAAAGGAGCTCATGTTTCGGGACATCGGTTTAAGGTCGTTAAGGGTTATATGTACCCTTCATGTACCCTTGTACTGGTGAGTTTCCATCCGTGAGGCCTTATTCGGAAGTTTGCCTGGAGATTTAGAAACGTGCTCGCTTGCCGTTAGGAGCTAGCCTAGTTATGCAGCGTTGTAAAGGAGCCTAATTTCGGAATGCCGGATTGAGCTTGCTCCAAGCCCTAAATTTGATATGCATCTTGGGTCCTTGAAGGCATGTATCAATAGTGGGATTACTAAAATGATAATCCAATAAAAAAGTCACTGACAGGGTGAGGCTTAGGTAACAAAATTCACAGAAGTCCTCTCAAAACATTTCAATGTGTTTAAGTAGCATTATTGATAGTTCATGTACGTGTTAAATTTTTACATGTTTCTTGCAGGAATGCTTGCAGCCGAAGCTGCATTTGGTGTACTTCATCAGGGCTTGAATATGGAGATATATTGGCACACTTTACGGAATTCATGGGTGTGGGAAGAACTCCACAGAGCTAGAAACTACCGACCTGTTAGTAAAGCAATCAATATTTTCTTCTCTTATTTGTTTGATTTCCACAAATGGCATTGTATTTTATAATGCTCCTTTCGTTTGTCTTTTTAACCGTCTCAAGCCTTCTAATTGAAAGGTAATCTGAAGTAGCAATATTTTTCCTTAATTAGCTAGCATCAAATTAATTATATAAGCATAAATTTCCAAGTCTATTTCGTTCTTTGGATGCAATAAAACATTTTGTTCATGTTACCATAATAATATCTAACTCTTCAGTTTGTCAAGAAATTAGAATCCAGCCTCTCTATTTTGACTGATCTCACAGGTACTCGGTTTCTTCTGTTGCACCAACACTTAAGACTTCCTACTAATATAATTTCTATTTTCAGTTTATAAGAAGTTTCCTCAAGTGATCAAGTTGCGACCTCTGTATTCTTTTAGTTAAAGTTAGCACTTCCATATATCTTTAAAACATTTTTGCCCTTGTAGGCATTCGAGTATGGACTAATTCCTGGTTTGGCTATCAGTGGTTTGGAGCAGTAAGATTTTACTGCTTTGATTCCTCATTCTTGTAGGCAATATTCTGCATTATGTAAAGGCTAGGTAGGTTGTCTCAAACTTGGTTGAATTTGAGTGAAACTTGCTCAGCTTCATTTCCTGCCTTGCAGCTACATACTGAGAGGAAAGTCGCCCTATACACTGAAGCATGGGAAGCCTGATCACGAGGCAACAGATGTATGGACATGACCATCTCATGGGTTGAATTATTTGTTTTATCCAAATCATTGTAGATATATCCATTGAAATATGTTTAACACTAACGAGATTACACCATTAATATATTTGGACGGGGAGTTAAATTTTTAATAGGGACAGATCGAATATAGAGAAAATAACTGAGATTTCTTTTACACTTTGTTAGAATGTTCCAGGAACACTAGAAGTGAGCATGATTATCATAATATGTGAAGAAGCATTAAATGTTTGCTTAAACGGGATTGTGGCACTTAGAAAAAATTTCAGTAGTAATCAGTGGAATTTGATACTGTGATTAACATCATATGATACTTTATGCTTCGGATGTGTTTATGATCGCTATTTATTATCTATTTTTGCATTTATCACATTTGCAGGTTGCTCATCTACACACTCCAATTGAATATCCAAAGCCTGATGGGGTATTGTCTTTTGATGTACCAACCTCTCTGCACAGGTTTAAAAACTCTTCCTCATATAGTAATTTTCTTAATTCTTAATACAACTGCCAAAAAAATAGTTCACGTTACCTCATACTTTTTTTTTTTTTGAAATCGTTGGAAACCCCGCCACCAAACCACCCATTCTGGGCCGCGGCGCAGGTAAAACCCATGGCTGCCCCAGGCTCTTACAAGAAGTTGCACCCCCTGGATTCGAACCCAAAACCTCATACTGCTTTGGCCTAATCATAATATTATTGCTAAACCGATATTGTTAACAAATATGTCACACACAAGTCTATTTGCAACTTGTAACAATATAATGGTTAAATTTATAATCTTGTCATCTGCGAGTGAGTAGGGTTCTACCGTGAAAAGGTGTCATTGTGTATTTGGGGTTCTCCATCATTTAAGAGTTACATGAGTTTTCCTATAAAGCCATCTATCAAACCACTTGTCCAATGCATAATAATCAAATACCAAAATGGTTGGTGGATGCATTATCTCACATTTTGACTAATTTTTCTTATTTCCCTGGGCTTTCTCTTCATTTATTCTCCAGTTTATTCCTAACACAATAATGTTATAAATAAAATTGCAAATAGGAAGTAGAGTGAAGCTGAATAAAACTTGGAGAGAATTCGAAGTTGTTGACTGTTTGATTTAATTCAAGGGAAGTCAAATATTTCATTACAATGCTTTCATTTATAATGTGTAATCCACCAGCCATTGGTTATCTTGCATTTGACAAGTGTAGTAATAGGTGGGATTGTAGTATTCCTCATGAAACCTTAAATGATGGGATTTTAACACTCGTGTTTTGACACCCAGTATTACTAGGAATTGATGAAACATCCTTTGGTTTTCCCATTTTTCCTTGTTTTTCCATATTTGAAGTAACTAGCTTTTTATCTTTGTTTACCTGTTAGGAGCAACACAAATCATGAACACGATCAACCAGCTCATCTTCGCTTAAAAGACCCAAAGATTCCTGAACTGGTGAATCTGCCGGAATATGCTGGACCAGAGTCACGATATTGTCCTGCACGTGTATACGAGTAATGTGCATTGTATTATAGCTTGTGCTTCAAATATTCTCTAATTGGATGCTCACTTACATGTCTGTTTCATCTTCATGTTAAAAAAGGTATGTTCCCGATGAAAAGAATCAGCTCAAGTTGCAGATCAATGCTCAAAATTGCCTGCATTGCAAGGTAATATCAAACTCCATTTATGCTAGTTGGAATTAACCATTGAACACGTCTTCTTCAGAACATATGCATGCATATATAAGCACAGATGGGAGGTAAATGGGGATATTCAAAGATAACAAAACTCTGAACCCAGCATGTAGGTCTACCTACTGTGATATAAAACGATCGACATATGGTAAAACAATAGACGGCTGCCTGAAACATGACTTCGTATGTATTAGTAATGTCTATGAAAAGTAACTGTACTGCACCGATTGGGTCCTATTCCTTTAGGTGTTGGTTTGGTTCTCTGTAGCTTTTATACTGCTTGACTGAAACTATGTCTTGCTCTGAAGTTTTTTTAAACTATTTCCGCTCACATTAGGATTTTATGGGGTTTGGTTTTGAAGTGATATTAATTGATAACGATGTTATGAATTTTTGTTCACTTGAAATGAATCGCCAGGCATGCGATATCAAGGATCCAAAGCAGAACATTGAATGGACAGTGCCGGAGGGAGGTGGTGGCCCTGGCTACTCGGTTATGTAGAAACGGCACTTCTTTTCCTTTGTCAATGCAAAATATTGTGGGCTTGTATTTACAGTAATAACTTTCGGCCATCCCAGAAATAAAAAAATCTCTATATAGGAAAAAGGGATTAAAACAACAATAGCATCATAATTCATTTTTCATTTAAATAGCACCATTAAACTAAATACAAGTTTTTTCCCGGTGAACTTTTTGACGTCATTATATTTATTAGAAATTGTTTTGTCAATTTTGATCTTTCCAAATTTTTTTCATAGCACTATTTACTTTCATTTTCACAGAAACCATCTTCATCGTATCCTGCATAGGCATTTTTTTTTTTTATTTCTCATTCTCTCCTAATTCACTCAATTTTTAGCAAACCAAGGAGGTTTCCATTCCTTTTTTTTTTTTTTTTTTGAATATCGGGAAATCCCATATTATTCAATTGATGCGTGGGTAAACCGGTGCTGTCTCAAGTTTTTACAAAGGTACTATTCAGGATTTGAATCTTGGATCTTATCAGGTCCCAAGCTCAAACCGCTGGGCTGCGCCCGTTGGGGCATTCCATTCCACTGTGCACTGATAAAAGACCACAGGAACTTCAGGTCCATTCTTCTGACACGTGACTCGTTTAAAGCAAAAATAAGAACAAACATGTAACCGTCTATATAAATCCAGGGCCAGGGGGTCAATAGAGGGAACCAAAATTGCCCACGAATGCAAAAATCAAATAAAAACCCTTCAACCATTAATCCTGCTTCTGAGAACAGATAGCAGAATCAATGTACACATATGATGCATTGATGGTACTGAGAATTGACATGTAGTAAGAGAATACAAGAAGTGTGTTTCTTATAAGAGTCCGGGACTTGGTGATGTAGGGTTCAAGGTCTGATAGAATTCAGGATCTGATTTTCAGGTCTTGAGTTCAAATCCAAGAGTGCGTTTCTGCTAAGAGTTTAGGACAACGGAGGGTTTTACCTGTTCCACTTAAACTCGCAAGGGTGATTTGAGGGTGAGATTGGAGGAAGGCACTGATCCTCTCAATTTCAAGTCCCCAGTTTGTTGCTGCTGAATCTGATGTAACTGATGCTGCTGCTTCTGAGAGTGAATTTGAAGATGCTGGAACTGCTGCGTGGTTAGAAGAGTATGCATAGCTTGATTGTTCGAATAAAATTGCTGGCCAGCTCCAAAAGACGCATAGTTCATCACAGGTCCACCATTAGCCGTCCCTTGGCTAGTCAATACCTTCAGATGCTGAATCTCCTCCAGACAGCAATTATAATCCATCCAATCCAGAGCAGGGGAGAATAAATTAATTTTTGTATGCTGTTTTATGAAATAAAACTGTAGGGTTGAGCCCCATATTGATAGGGATGGTACCAAATCTCCACTGAAGAATATAAAACAAAAATTTCAACGGTTGGTTCTCAGATAGAATGCTGTAAAATGTTGTTGAAGGGTATGAAACAACAAAAGGTCATTGCTCTGTGTAAGTTTGACCCTAAAACGCACACATTTCATAATCGTGTGAAGCTAGATAAAGGCCGAATATAATGAACTTTGATTTCAGAAAAATAAAGTAAAATATCCAAAATATCATCTATGAAACATATAAGCAGATGCATCAGACATTACAACATCAAAAATATAGTTGTATGAAAATCCATGAGGAATCTACTTACGAAAGGTGTAATTGCATCAAAAAAAAAATTGATTTATAAATTCAAAAAATGATCTTGTTGAACATTTAATTATTTCCAAATTCTGAATACATTTTTTTTTTTTGAAATCGTTGGAAATCATGCCGTCAAATCACTCATTTTGGGCTTAAGCGGAGTAGATAAAACTCCAAGTTGTCCTAGGCTCTTATAAGAAACGAACTTTCTGGATTCGAACCCAGAACTTCAAGGTGAGATGATGAATCCTACACCACCAAGCCACTCTCATTATAAAATAGCTAAATATTATGTCCCAACTTGAAAATCCCTAGCTTCTTCATCCTTCAAAAATACTTGATGAAGAAAGAAAGAATATTCTCACACACAATAATAAAGTTGGAAGAAATTAGAAGATTAAAGGTAATCTTTGAGTTTCTTTAACTTAGAAAATTATTTTTTTGTTGTTCTTGTGTTTTTGCAATGGTTGTAGAGATTATTTTCTACTTTGATTTTGGGGGTTTTTGGATTGGATGATGGATTGATAAGCTAGATGCATGTGTAAGTAAACTTTGAACTAAATTAATGTAATTTGGGTTCAATTTATTGTTGGACAACTTAGTTGCCATTCTAGAGTTATAGAGCCACTCTAAAATAATCTAGAATTATTATAGAGATATTTCATGATGGTGAGACTTAATTGGTGTAAGATTAATTAGATTAATCTTGATAAAATTGGGTTTAAGCATGAAAAATGGACCGTTTTCACATCCATATCAGATCTGGAAAATCTGATATTTTGGTGTTGAAATATATGATGTTTAAATGTATTGGATGTGTTTTGGGTGTTGGAATAATTGCCGAAAATTATTTCGGAGTTGAAATATGTGAAAATGGTGAAAAAATGCATTACCGGGTGAGTTTTGGGCTTACCGGGTGTCCGCTATCCAAACAATGAATTTTCCATTGTTCAGGCAGTCCATGAACTGCCCAAGCACTATTGGAGCTGACCGGGGCAGCCCCCATGTATGTTGGTTGGTCGGTTCGGACAAAAACGTCTTTTATGTCATTTTACGGAAAAAAAAAATTGTAAACGTTTCGTAGTGTTTCTAACTTATTTTTGTCGTTATTTGATGTCGAATAAATATGTTTAGGTGAAATATGAATAAATTATTCATATTAGATATTGAAAATTTTATTTGGTAACTTTAAAAGTTTTAAAGTTGCGTCCGAACTGCGCGCTTCCGCTGCTCCCGCGCTAAAACCCTAATAAGATTGGTATCAAAGCAAGTTTGATCCTTCATCCATTACATTTGTCATGCTTGATATATGATATATAATCCAATTTTGATATTTGCACATGTTTGTAATTTAGATGTTTCTTAACTTTTTCGGTTCTACGTTAACGGATAACATAACGCAAATTTAATGGTTAAATTAAGTTATGTTTTCCTAGGTAGAATTAAACTATTGAGAAATTGATCTAGATTTAATTCTGCATATGATGTATAGCAAAAACTTCTTTAGGAATATCCTCACTTAAATAAGGCGTTAAAAGTAACTAGTATTAGGAATACTTGTTTCTTAGTCCGCCTTATCAGTACGGATGCAAATGATTTCCTGATGCTGTAGCTCTATCGTTCCAAAGCTGTGCAGTTATGGCTGATGGTAGTTCATCTGCGCCGTAGAATTGTCACTGACAAGTGAAACATTGATACGCCTCCTTGTGAACGTGCCAAAGCTGTTATAACGAGAAACGATCAGGACTAAAATCAGGAGTCACAGTGAGTGTGATTGACAATGAGTTGTCTACATGTGAATATACGTAGGCGGGAACTTGCCAATGCCGTGAGTCGAAATATATCAATGGGGTCCACTTCTCACTATGGAATTCAATTTAATTATTGGATTCCCTTTTTTCGTTGGGGATTACGGTATTATGTAAAGTAGTGGGAGACACTGCTGGGTTAAAAATCCATAACTAAGACAGTGTGTAATATTATGGAAATTGGCGTTTATGTTTCCTTTATTCTATTGTGTATATAGAATTAAACTTCTAATCCACTGCATGCATATATGTTTTCTGACTTCACTTATGGTTGCAGATTTCTAGAATAGATTCTAGATTATGAATAGGCTATGATATTGTTAGATTAGTCAAAACCTTCGGGAACTATTGTTCCGATTTTCTTGAAAATCA